>CATIUR010000001.1:200234749-200527249 GCA_949592205.1 Helichrysum umbraculigerum | reverse complement strand
TATTTTGAGCCAATTAACCTTCAAATTCGCATCACATTTTGTTTGGGCTTCGAATTTGGAAACGGCAGCGGCGGCGGTGGAGTATGTGGTGGTGGTTTACGGCTTGGTGGTGGTTACCGGGTATTGGTGGTTCACGGTGGGTGGCGGTTCAAGATTGGTGGTAGTTCACGGTGGGTTTGGTGGTGGTTGCCGCGGAATCGGGTGGTCGCAGAATGGGTGGTCGGGTGGAGAGGGTGAATCGCTCACGGGTCGCACAAAATAAAAAATCACGGGTCGCACAAAAAAATGGAACGTAAATGGGTTATTTAAAACGCGGAGGGTCGGTCGCAAGTCGCATAGGTTCAGTCGCAGGTCGCTGTGAACGAGAGATATTGCCGGCTTCGTGTCTTTTACTCGAAAACGTGAGGTGGTCGCAGGTCGTGGTGACCGGGTCGCAGGTCGCATCATGCGACCTGCGCCCGGACCGTTTGAGTGTCTTTTACTCGGTCATCGTTCTAGTCGCCGGCTTTGTTTTGATGTCTTTTACTCGGTAACTCGTCAGTCACAGGTCGTGGTGACCTGGTCGCAGGTCGCATGGTGCGACCTGCGCACGGGTAGGGCAAATCCGCAACTTTTTTTTGTAAGGGGCAAAACGAAAAATAACTTCGAAAATAATGGCATTTTTATTAATTTCCCTAAAAAAAATCCTCAAAAGTTGCGAAATCGGATGGCTGGTTGCATGGTCGAGTCTCATGGTATCAGGGCGTGGTAGCAAGCTTGCAACTTGCATGCTCGGAAACCCGGCTACGATACGAATTATGCAATCGGGTTGCGAAAAATTGTGATGTTAAATTTAAGGAGATATAACATGAAACATAACTTGACGATAAAAATTCCAAACATCAACTAATTAAAATGAACTTGCCTTCGATCGCCGTTCATTAAAGCAATATATTGAAGTCATCTACTAAATTAAAAATCATAATCAGGTCATCAGGTTCATGTGATGTTCATAATTCGTACGTATGGTTGCAATTTTTAATACATCAAATTTTAAATTATCAATTGAATAAATATAATATGGTAATTCATATTATTCCAAATTCCAGTACACAGAGTGGTGAATCTTTTTTTGGGCATTCAGAGAATAAAGAGAAAATGCTTTCATATAATTGAGAGACGTGTAATTCAACAACATAAAAGAAGACTTTGATTTTTTTTTGTTTTTTGTTTTTTTTTTCTGAATTTATTTTTCCAATTGATCGAAGACAATGAAAATTCTAACCTAATCCAAAATGGTCAAAATCAAAATGATAACCATGCATGTGATTGACATAAAGATGGATCATATCGATCAATGCCGTATGGAAGTCACGAACATCATCAACATCAACTAGCATATCCATATCGCCTTTCTAACACGTATATGAAACAAAACACAAATAGAGATAGAATTGATCGAAAAATGTTAGTCCCGACTAAAAATACAAACCTTAAACTAAAGGTTTGATTGTTGTATATTATATAATTGTTTCGTTAAAAAGTGAAAGATAATAAGTAGAATCCACATTTTTAGACTGATCACATTTTTAGGCATATAAAAGTTACTTTGCAAAATTCCAAACAATATGTAAAAGTGCATGGGCATATCCACCTGAACACCATATGTTTGTGCGAATGATACAAAAATTATTTTTTTTTTTTGGTAAGCCAGTGAATGATACATTTTAATATTCGTTGTTAATCCGTTGGAAGGAGACCGGCTAATATAGGGACTTTATGAGCTTACGAAGACATCGTATCCTCAGAGTCAAAATCAACCCATCTTATTTTATATCTCTCTACCGTACACGGGCACATATGATCGAGCATTGGAGATTTGGAAATGCTTGATCTGATACTTTATCGTTAGTTAGTTAATTTTTAACATGAATATACAACTAAGAATAGTGAATTTAATTATACATATATAAAACACATAATGCAACAATATCTATCATTTGAGGAGTTCATCCGAGGATTAGAATAGTTGTGCATCATATCACTCGATCAACAATAAAATTCGAGTTTGGTTGTTATGCTTTATTCACTCAGAGCATCTCAAGTTTCAAGCTTCATCCAACGGTATTTCATGAAAATCAAGGCTTCAAGTGTTGTAATTCATCAATTTCGTACCATCAAGTTGTGAGGGTTCTCAATCACCCATATATGCATTCACAGTATGTAATTTGCGTGTTCATCATTAACATTGTTGATGATTGATTAGAGTTTATATATATATTTATTCTTTTTAGCCATTAAAAAAAAAAAAAAACTAATGCAACAATAATTACTTAATGCAAGATAAGGTAAGCATCTTTATGGCCGGTAAAAGGTGAAACGTGCATGTACTCACTCGTTTGATTGATATGATATGATGGATCGTTTGGGACATTGAACCTTATGTTGGTTTAATGTTGACCCTCTTAATTTCTTGTTTACTAACAACACATGGATTTTAGGTAATGAAAGTATAAAACGTATCATATATTCAAACTATAATGCTTGTTGGTCTTGTGATACCTAATAATACTAGGTATGAGTTTGATACCTAATAATTTGTTTGGTTAACGGGTTGTGTTAATTTGATTTCAAATTTCATACCGAACATCTATGTGTGTTCCAGATCGTAGGGAATTGTAGGTACTTATGAGTTATGACTATTGCAAAAATCAAAATAAATTAACTTAATGATAATCTTGTTTTGTATTAAGGTTTTGTAACGAGACAAATATATATCAATTAGCTTTTAAACCCATGTATACATACGGGCTATTTACTAATAGTATGATATTATTATAATAACGTTTATAACATTTCGACAAATTTGTGAGAATTGATTGATAAATTCGTGTTGGTATATTATAAAGACAAGAGATTGTGTTCTCTCACAAATAAATGTTCTAAAGATTAAGGGAGGTGATAGATACAACACTAAATTTGTTCCCTACACCACACTGTACAAGATTTAAAGCCCACGGTATAAGTATACTATAGCATAACTTTGGTGTATGAATCAAATTATAAGTTGTATTTATCAACCCCCAAAGATTAAAGAAGGACTAAGGCTATGTTTGGCGCACACGTTTTGAGAGCTTGTAGCTTGTAGCTTATGGTTTTCATAAGCTCTGTTTGGCTTAGTAGCTTATGGTTTCCATAAGCTCCAAAACTATAAGCTACTTGAAGTAGCTTATGGAAGTAGTTTGTAGCTTATGGAATATGAAATTACATAAATACCCTCCATGTAATTATATATCATCTTTTAAAATTAATATATTTGTCCTTTTATGTCATTTTACATTCATAAGCTACAAGCTCCAGCTACTCTGCCAAACACAAATATTACCAAAAGCTACCAGCTACCAGCTCCAGCCACAAGCTACCAGCTCCAGCTACCAGCTACAAGCTACCAGCTCCAGCTACAAGCTCCAGCTACCAGCTAGTTGTGCCAAACATACCCTAATTAAAGTAAATAATAACGTGTTGTTACTGTTAGATATAAATACTCATTAAGGATAAAGTGCCAATTTTAATCATTACATTAGCGAATCAGTTATCTAAACGAAGGTTTTAAGTTATATGGAAAAAAATGAAGTATGAGTTGATACGTGTACAATTCGTTGATGCATATGTTTGATGAATTTATCAAGAGAGAATTACATATATTTCCTCCACAAACACCCTAAATTACATATATACCCAAACACATTTTTAAATTACATATATAACCAAATCCCGATTTTAAGTATACTAAAATAAAATAAAAAATAGCATAAATTGTCAGAACTATACAAAATTTTCAGCCCAGCAATTGGTTATATTTAAAATAGATAATATATATATATATATTTTTTATAATTTTAGTATACTTAAAATGAAAATTTGGGTATATATGTAATTTAAAAATGTGTTTAGGTATATATGTAATTTAGGGTGTTTGTGGAGGGGATATATGTAATTCTCCCATTTATCAACATAGATGGTGTATTTATCACTGCCTTACATTTTAGCATTAAATTCTAATCAAAAATAATTTTACGATGATATATGAGTAGATGTTATGTAGCTCACTAATATTACACAACCTGTAAAATAAATCAAGATAAGTACCTTTATAGAGAATAATATACGATAATCTCGTGTCTTTAATGATGAAGTCCGTAAATACAAGTTTTGAAGATATATACATATTAGATAAAGCCCTATAATATTTACTCTGTATAATTGAGTGATGATAAGTGGTGTATTCGATGTTCTAGTGAAAGTAGAATATGTGAATGCCACTAGTAGTTTCTTTCTAATAAATTAATAAAATTAGTGCCCGTTATGGTCGTTATATACGAGTATGGTTCGGTCTTGTACCATTTTTGCAAACTCGCTCTTGTGTTATTTCACATAGGCATTATGTTCTAAACTCGTGTGCCCTTCGTAATGATAATGATACAAAATAGCGTTAGAAACCACTGATTAAAACTTTATGTGACAAGGATTGTTGTTGACATGTACTATAGTTTATAATCTTCCAAGAGTAAGGTTCAAATGAGTACACCAACTTTAAGTGAGAATGAGGGAACCAACAGATTTCTGTCATGTGTCACTTTATTCTCTCTCCTCCACATTTTTAAAAATTAAATATCTCACAAACGGTGAGTCGAAAAATCATGAAAATTGGACCATAAAATTCAGCGTTTTCTCCTCTTCGATTTGCCGTCCCTCAAGGCATACTTTTGACAACTTCTTTTTTCTTCCATTTTTTGGTGGGTTTTACAAATTAGTAACACATGTGTTAGTGATTGGTTTTATATTTAATTTGTGGTTAAGGTTAGGGTTTAGGGTTAGGGTTAGGGTTTACTAGGGTTTAGGGTTTAGGGATTAGTAGTTATTAGTAGGGTTTAAGGTTTAGGGTTTAGTATGATTTATGGTTTAGAGTTTTGTAAAACGTTTAGGGTTTAGGGTTTGGGGTTTAGGGTTTAGGGTTTGAGGTTTGGGGTTTCGGGGAGAGTTTTGTAAAGTTGCCAACTGTGTGTTCCGAGGCCGTGGTCATGGCTCGGGATTACTTGCGATCCGCGGAGGAATGTGACACCCGCTAATTTAGGACTGTAATTAGTGCATAAACTATTTGTAATTACGTGTATTTTGTATTATATTAATCTAAATATATGTAACCTTTTGTGTAATTACATACACGTTTATACGATTTGTTTAAATCGTACACTTACGAACCGGATGAATATCCGACAATGAAAATATGGACGTTGGTGACAAACTATTTAAATAATGTGGAATTAACCAAACAAACATTATTTACCTTAATATATTTCGAGAATATATTACACGTATTTAAAAATTATATAAAACACACCGCACTCGACAAAAACGTACAAAACGCGCCTGACGCGCGAAATAAACTCAAGTTATATTATATAACTTCATATTAAGTATTTTGACAAAATACTTCAAGTAAAAATATCGCGATTACACGCGTACAATTATAACGCTTGAAAACGTAGCACGTTTTCAATAAACGTCTTAACCACAACCGACTACCGACCGACAACCGAAATATATTTTAATAACTTAAAATACATTTCTTGAGTAAAACTTTCATTAAAAATACTGTGTTTCAATTCATTAACAAAACATACGTATTAAAACGCATAACGGTTAAATGGACGAACACCGCTCGAAGCACGAGATTGGGAACGAGATTGGGTGAAGCCCACACATGGATGGACCCCACCCACAAACCGGCCACATGCTATGGCATGGTGTGCCATGCCCTTGTGATCTTGCTTCCTTGAATCTACAAAGATCACCAACCATACCCATCCTTTTTCATTCATCACCACCTTACTACTCCAACTTCACCTAAACTCTTTAACCTCTCTCTACCCTACTCTCTCTCTCTCTAAATCGGCAGCTTCAAGCCACCACAAAAACCACATCGAAAACTCCTCGGTTTGCAAAGCGGTTTGAAGATAAAACGATCACGAGAACGCGGGCTACGTTTCTACCTTTTTCGTTTCTTCATACAAGCATTGTAAGGGCTTCAACTCTTCTAAATTACTTTTATTATGTTCATTAACATGTTATGTTGCTTGTTTAACAAAGAAATGTCCAAATCACTTGTCAAAACTCGTTGACTTTCAGATGAATAGTGACTCCGAACTTTGACTTTCGGATGAACAGTATTTTTGACCTCTTGACTTTCGGATGAACAGTAGTTTTGACTCCGAAAGTCAACTTTCGGAGTTGACTTTCGGACTTTTATGCAAAAATCGGATTTTTGAAGATTCGGACCAACACTTTCGGAGTTAAATTCATACTTTCGGATAATGAACATTCGGACTTAAATATACTTATATACATTCGGAATTACGCACTTTCGGACGCGCACTCTTACATTCGGACATATATACACTTGGATATATATATATATATATATACATACATTCGTAAATCCACATATATATATATATATATATATATATATATATATATATATATACACTTTCAGAAGTAATAGTGCAAACAAATACATACTTTTGCATATGTATAAACCATTGTAAGTATATGAAATGTCGAAACGTATAATAATAAAACTTGAAATTATTATTACAAAAACTCACCAACGGGCCACACTTAATCGCAAATAATTACAGACGTACAAACAAACACTTGAACATTTCCTAGTTAAGTGGACAACTAGCATGGGTGATCCTTCGTGACACCAACTTACTTACTTGCTTACAACCTTGTGCGTTTCGGACGCCAGAAGGTTGCAGGGTTCGGAGAACCACACTACGGAATTACATCCGACACATACTTACGGACTTACATCCGCTATACTCGTTTGCTTACACAAACGTACTTGCTAGACTCAGGTGAGTCTTACAGCGCCACTTTGACTGTTTTCTACTTTGGGGTGAGATATTTGCTACCGTTTTACGTATGAACACAAGTACTGAACTGTTTACACTATTTTTACATGCATTACATGACTTACTTTTATCCACTGAAAGCCTCCTATCATAAGTTGTTAGTTATGGACTTAAGCGCGATTACTAGAAGATGGATCCATTTGGGACTGACAATCCCTGCCTGGGGTAGTAGCGCTACCACGGATTTCACTGTAGAAACAGGCATATTAGTATTTGTTACATATGAGTGTTCGGATAGCACTCACGGGGGTACGTGATACTGTACTTGATTGTACCATTCACACTATACTGTTAAGCTTCAACTTGTGAGCTCATGGTAATTGTGTTGATTTACTGATTTACTTACTATGCTCAAGGGCATTACTGGTACTTACTTGTGGTTCATATATGATTTACTTTACTAAACCTGTGAGATTCACCAACCTTTTGGTTGACACTTTTTAGCATTTATCTCAGGTTTACAGCAGCAGTAGGACTGAACACCCTCAGGACTGATAGCTCGAGTCGCATGCATACAAACTTGTGGAGATACTTTTGCATTACTTTTTGCATATCAGTTATGTATTAGAATCTCTAGGAAACTATTTTTGAACTCGATGCTTGTCATTCTGATTTAACAATGTAATACTTTTGTACTATTGTACGACGTTGCATATAGATGTCGTATGCTATACTTTGGTGCTTGATTATTGATTAGTAACACCCAAAGCTTGCTTCCGCTAAACAGAGAATTTGGGGGTGTTACAGACACCGACCTACAAAAAGCACCGGCCCGAGAGTCAAATCGGGTTGAGCATGATCGACCCCATGGACGCCAGCACAAGGGCGGATCCGGCTCCGGCCGATGTGATAATCAGCGGCGAGACTTCCGTCGTGACACCCGGCATGACAATCGTCGCGGTGACCATCGCGAGGCAGTCCGTCGCCAACCGTATGACAAGAACTCCCTATTGACTGCACTCACCAAGTCGCCAAAAGAAATACTGCTTACTGAAACTGCAGCGCGGAGTGCGTTTAACCCTCCTCCGACGTTCCCAAGAATGGTAAGTATTGTGACTTTCATGAGGAATACGGTCACGACACTGACGACTATAGACAGCTGAAGAAGGAAATCAAGGCAGCCATCCAGGCCAGCAAGCTCAATCATTTGCTGCCTGGAAAGAAGTATAAAAAGGCGGACGGCACGAAAACCTATGGCTGGCAGAAGAAAGGCGACCCAGGGACCCCCCGGACGCTGTCATTCATATGATACGTTCGGTTGGTGTGGGCTCGAAAAGAAAAGTTGAGTCACTACAAGACTGGCAGTTGGTCCCGATATCGTTCCCACCTCTGCAGAACCCGGCCCACCCGGAACCCGTTATCATCTCCGCACGCATTGGAAACTGTCAGGTCTCCAGGGTGTACACCGACACGGGCAGCGCCGTCGAGGTCATGTATGAGCACTGTTTCCTGCAGTTGCCATCACACATACAGGAGAAGCTACAAGAGCCCTTGTCCCCACAATCTAGCTATGCCAATGACACCAAATGGCCTATCGGCAAGCTCATTTTGGATGTCACTCTGGGTGATCACCCGTGCTACAGGACCGCCGAGCTAGAGTTTATCATTGTACGGGCCCCATCACGATTTAATGTGCTTCTAGGCCGTACCGCTCTCCACAAGTTCGGGGCCATCACATCGACAGTACATGGGTTAATGAAATTCCCAACCCATGCTGGCATTGCCACACTGAAGAGCACGGGCACGGCCATACCCATATGTGCCCAAGTCTCCAAGACTGCTCCGGGACCATTTACCATGACCAGTGATGAGCTAGTAGCTGTCAACTCTGGATTCCCAGAGCAGAAAGTCCGAGTCGGCCTGGCTCTGAGCCCGCCGACCAGATTGAAGTTATGTGAGATCCTCCCACGTAACACGGACGTCTTTGCTTGGCAGGACTTTGAAATGACCGGCGTACCGCGGTCAATTGCCGAGCATAGATTGAACGTTAATACCAACATCACACCGGTCAGACAGAAAAAGCGTGGCATGGCCCCTGACCGAAGCCGATTCATTTGTGAAGAAGTCCACAAGCTTGTACACGCAGGCATCATACGGGAGGTCCAGTACCAGAGATGGGTCGCCAACCCCGTTTTGTTAAAAAAATCCGATGGCTCATGGCGGATGTGTGTAGACTTCAAAGACATCAACAAGGCATGTCCAAAGGACAACTACCCGCTCCTAGAGATCGACTGGAAAGTTGAGTCTCTGTCCGGGTTCAGGTTCATGTGTTTTCTGGACGCCTATATGGGATACCATAAGATATTAATGGCAAAGGATGACGAGGAGAAAACCGCATTTCACACAGACCAGGGCATCTTCTGCTACACCAAAATGCCATTCGGTCTCAAGAATGCCAGTGCGACATATCAGCGTGTCGTCGACATCGCCTTCAAATCACAGATTGGCCGCAATCTAGAGGCGTACGTCGACGACATTGTCATCAAAAGCAACGTCGAGTCTCAGCTACTCACGGACATTCTTGAAACTTTTGCCTCGTTGCGGAAGATAAACATGAAGCTCAATCATGCCAAATGTTCGTTCGGTATGAAAGAAGGAAAATTCCTCGGTCACATGGTGACTCCGAGAGGCATCAAAGCCAACCCGAAGAAAATACAGGCAATCGCTGACATGGTTACCCCACATGACAAAAAAGATGTGCAGAGTCTGAACGGAAAGCTAGCAGCCTTAGCCCGTTTCCTGTCCAAGGCCGCTGAACGATCATTACTATTTTTAACACACTCAAAGGCTGTATAAACAAAAAGGATTTCTCATGGACACCGGAGGCAGAGCAAGCGTTCCAGGATATGAAAACATTCCTGACAGAATTGCCGACCCTCACAGCGCCCATCCCCAGTGAAACACTTACTCTGTACCTTGCGGCATCGCAGAAAGCCGTCAGTTCCGTACTTATCGCAAAACGTGACAAGACGGAGATGCCGGTATACTTTGTCAGCCGTGCCTTGCAGCCTGGAGAGCTGAATTATTCACCAATTGAGAAGTTGGTCCTCGCACTGGTGCACTCGGCACGGCGACTTCGCCGGTATTTTCAGGGTCATTCCATCACGGCCCTCACGGACCAGCCTATTAAGCAAGTACTTTCGAAGCCTGAAATCTCGGGCCGACTAGCGAAATGGGCCATCGAGCTTGGCGAGCACGAAATCACATTCTGTCCGCGGAGTGCTGTTAAGGGATAGATTCTGGCCGACTTCCTCGCCGAACTTCCAGGGGGAGTAGAGGGTAGGTGCACCTCGGATACTCCTACCCGTGAAAAGCCAGCAGTGTGGGAATTGTTCACTGACGGGGCCTCCAGTTCTAAGGGCGCCGGTGCCGGACTCATACTCATAAGCCCCGAGGGGGAGGAGCATACTTACGCTCTCCGTTTTGGTTTCTCTACTTCCAATAACGAGGCTGAGTACGAGGAACTATTGTCCGGTATTTGTATCGCGGCTGAAATGGGAATTAAGGACCTCTGAGCATACGTTGACTCACAATTGGTTGCTAACCAGTTCAACGGTGCCTTTGAGGCAAAGGATCCAGCAATGAAGCAGTACTTAATGCTCACTCAGAACATGGCAAAGCAATTTAAATCATTCGAAATCGAGCAAGTCCCAAGGAACAAGAAAAAGAAAGCGGATGCATTGAGCAAGCTGGCGTCCCTCACATTCGCCCATCTCACAAAGAAAGTTCTGGTCGAGGTCCTGGGGAAAAAGTCTATTGACCCCGCTAACACTGTTGCACAAGTTGAAGAAATAGGAGACAACTGGATTACCATAATCATGTCTTACATTCAATCCGGCGTCCTTCCACAGGACCCGATCGAGGCAAGGAAAATCCGAATGAAGGCCCTAATGTACTTCATTAAAAAGGGAGAACTCATGAAAAAATCTTATCTGGGGCCGAATCTGAGATGCCTGGGTCCTAAGCAATCTGAGAATGTTTTCCGCGAAGTGCATGAAGGGTCATGCGCCCTGCACTCCGGCCACAAGACCGTGGTGGCAAAAATCATGCGCATGGGCTATTTCTGGCCATTCATGTACAGGTACGCTGCGGAAATAACCAAACACTGCACCTCTTGTCAAATCCATGCTCCTATAGCCAGGTCTCCCAGGCACGATCTGATTCCAATCTCCTCAGCGTGGCCTTTCTTCAAGTGGGGCATCGACATTGTGGGACCCTTCCCACCGGGCCCAGGGAATGTCACATTTCTGATTGTCGCCATAGACTACTTCACAAAATGGGTTTAGGCCAAACCATTGGTTACCATCGGCGGCAAACAAGTTCGTAACTTCATATGGGATAACATCGTGTGTCGGTTCGGCATCCCACACGAAATCATTACTGACAACGGAAAACAGTCTGCGCAGAATCCGTTCAAGGCCTGGTGCGAAGGGCTCAACGTCAAGCAAATGTTGACCTCGGTTTATCACTCTCAGGCCAACGGTCAAGTTGAGGTCACAAACAGGGATTTGGTAGCCGGCATCAAGGCCAGGCTCGGTGACAGCCGCACCGGCTGGGTAGATGAGCTCCCCAATGTACAATGGGCCCACCGTACCACACCGAAGGAAAGCACCGGCGAGACCCCTTTCAGCCTTGTCTACGGTTGCGAGGCGGTCATCCTGGCAGAAGTCAGTGTCCCCAGCGAAAGAATCATCAACTTCACCGAAGACGGAAGTTTGAAAGCTCAGCAGCACAACGCTCACATGTTACAAGAGCGCAGGGAAATGGCAGCCATCCTCCAGGCCGCAAACAAGCAAAAAATGGCCCGCTACTATAACAAGCGTGTACGCCCACTGTCCTTTCAAGTCGGAGACTTGGTCTGGCGCAACAACGAAGCCAGCAAGTCTGAAAATACAAGCAAACTTGGACAACGCTGGGAGGGCCCGTACCGGGTGACAGAGGCAAGCACAAATGGCTCCTATGTTCTGTCCACCCTGGATGGTAAGTCCGTGCCTCGTACTTAGCACGTGACCAACTTAAAGAAATGTTATATGTAATCAAACTTTGTAATGGCTCAGGCTATACTGATCCCCCGCCTTCGTAGCACCTATCCTTATGAAATAAAAGTTTTGATTACGTATTATTCTTCTGTCTTGCAAATTTATTGCTTCTATACATTATGTTAAAGTTAAGCATTAAAAAAAATATAAATAAAAAATAATAACAAAATGCCACTAACAGGCGTCGTCGCCACGCATCCGGCTCATGACCACGGAAGTCAGCTAAGCCCGAAAACGTCACGAGCCTGCCCCCATAAGGGAATGCCTTCTAGCTTCCCGAAGGCAGAGGTCCCCCTGAGATGTCCACTTATCGTCGGGGTGCGACTGGAATAACATTGGTCGAGTCGAGGTGAGCCTTCGCCACACACCAACTCATAAAGTAGTCTAGAAATCTACTAAGTCATGACAACAAATATAAGATGTACGCAAACAACCAATCCACACACGTGCAATTACAAAATGAACGTTGCATTAATAATATAATATTAACAAAGGTAGGAGATGCAGGCCTCACAAATAAATCTATTAACCTACGGCCGCATCTCCAAAATCTCATCGACAGACAACTCCATTTCCCTACCTATCCTCTCTACAAATGGGATGGTAATCGTCTTCAGGGCTTCACTAGCCCGCTGCGCCCGCTCAAAACAGTCCGGGTTAACCTTGCATGTAATGGCATCCGGAAGTGGAGCTGGGAGGTCCGGGACATGCTCCGCCATGAGGTTTATCGTCTGTAAAACCTCCACCTCCTGGACAGCGGTCACAAACTCCTTGAACGGAGCCGTAACGCTATCCGATGTCAAGGCCAGCTTAACCAAGCCGGGGATACCCCTATGGAGCCGCTCCAACTCATCCGCAAGCTCAAAGTTTCTGCTCTCGGAATCGTTGAAATCTTTGATATGCAGAGTGCAGGCCGTCTCCAGCTCGGTAGCCTCCTTCCTGGTAACTGCCAAATCTGTGGTAAGGTCATCGAACCTACACGAAAACACAAGTTTAATGGCCAAGTAGACACAAATGTTAATTAACGGGCAGTCGTT
The DNA here is from genome assembly GCA_949592205.1 of Helichrysum umbraculigerum. Classification (NCBI taxonomy): domain Eukaryota; kingdom Viridiplantae; phylum Streptophyta; class Magnoliopsida; order Asterales; family Asteraceae; genus Helichrysum; species Helichrysum umbraculigerum. The sequence goes on along the minus strand of CATIUR010000001.1, from coordinate 200,514,214 downwards.
ATCATACCTGCTCCGGAGCTGCTTATCCTTGTCCATGAGTGCAACATTCTCCGCCTCCACCGCCCTCACACGCTCTTGTAGCAGAGCAAGGGCCGCAACAGCCTCCGCCCTTTGAAGCCTCTCACCTTGCAGGTCGAACTCAGCTTTCGCCTTTGCTTCATTGGCCAACCTGAGGGCCTCTTCCAGCTCCTGCGTCCGGCTCTTGAGGGCGGTAACCTCCTCCTGCTGGCGTCTAACCACGACGCCGCTCAATCGCAGCTGCTCCGTCAACTCCTTAGTTCGCGTCTGCTCATCACATTGAAGTGCAAAATCCCAAAAAGACATGAGCAGACGTGCCCTTTTGGCATCAACGGCGGACAGCCGTGCCAATTTTTCCGAAACGGCCGGCGGGATCACGTGCCCGGCAAAATCGCGCAACGACTGCGCATCCACCGTTAGGTTGTCCACCTTGATGTCCCAGGCCGGGACAAACACATCAGCCCGGGAGCTGGACGACCCGGTAGCCGGCACCTTCAAAAATCGCTCAGGGAGGAACGGCTCCGGCAGCATCGACCTGAGAATAGCCATTCTGTCAGCCCTGGTTTAAACACCAAGTAAAAAAATATACACACCAACGTATACACCAATAAGGTATGGATCGTTACCTCAGGCTGTCTGAGTGCGGAGGCGTAGGTGCCCTAGGGGGACTCTACGACGCAGTCCGGATCGGCGACTGGGGCGAGGGCTATCTTCAAGCGTCAAAGGCTCATCGACCCGTGAGCCCGCGCCCCCACTTGGTGCAACCACCTCGGAGGAAGTGGCAGGACGCCCGTCTGACCGCTTACGGCGGACCAGCACTTCTTCCTCCTCTACCTCCACGTCCCGGAGAACAAGTTCACTGCTAATCTGCTGTGCGACTGCAGCGTACGGATCCGTCTCAGCTGATCACAAATAAAAAATAGATTGGCACAAATTCAATATTCTTCTGCACAAGAAAGGCGGAGCCACGAACCATCCTCATGTATAATGAAACGCCCACCTGTGCTGGGCACGGACATGAAATTCTTCAGATTAACCTCGGCGACCTCCTTCGCCGCCTTCTTTTTCTTTAGGGCCGGCCCTGGCCCTTTCCTCACCACGGCCGCACCCTTGCGCTTCAGAGGCGCCTATCCACCTGACGCTTCCGCAACGGCACCAGTTGCCAGCGGAATAGCAACAGATACGCCGGGCTTGGCCACGGTAACCGTGGCCTCGGTAACCCCGACGTCGCCTGCGTGGAAGTCCTCAACGGCCCTCTTTATATATTTGAGGCCGGACAAGCTAGGCGCCTTCAAACAGGAATTCAAGTCCATATCTGCAGCAATGGAAAAACAAAGTATTAGTTAACTGAGCATATTTATTGCTGCATTAATATAAGCACACCACCCCAGCCCATACCATGGCCGCTGTCCCTGATAACGGGGACCTGCCCCTCGAATGGCCAGAAAGAGCTTATGCAGCCGATGACGAGCACATACGTATGGTACTCTCGCATCTCCAGCCGCGCATCTTTGCAAGCGGCCAATAACCCCTCCTCTGCTGCCATCAGCTTCGGTGTATGGCTGACGTTCTTGGGCCTCTCGTACTGCCACACTAGCGTCTCCACAGAATCCTTGGGGATGACCTCTTGATCGACGTAAAAAAAGGTGTCACGCCAGTCGTGCAAAGACGACTCCTGACTTCCAACAAAGTCGTTCTTCTTGGCAAAGGTATACCACCCCGTACCACTAGTAGTCAGCTTGAAGTAGGCCTGGAACACCCTCACCAGCGGTGTCAGGCCTAGCGACCTAAACCACATCTCAAAAATGGTGACCTTCTGGACGGCGAAGGGGTGCAGCTGGCTGAATCCAATCTTGAAGTGCTTGCACACATTCAAGTAAAAGGGGGTTGACGGCATACGGAGATTACCTTTCTCCATGCTCTTCCAGTACACGGCCACCTTACCCTCCCGCGGCGCGTCGGCACGCTACTCGGCGTTGGGCGCCACGGGTTTATACCTCTCCAGACACTTAAAGCGCCTCAATATCGCCGGAATCATCTCCGGCTTCACCGAACTAGCCTCATGCGTCACGTTCGGGCCCCCTACCCGAACCGGCGCCCCCAGCGCCGGCCACAGCCTCCTGTACCTCCACCACATCTTCAACAGCAGCCATGACATATATCGAAGAAGAAATTAAAGGATGAAGGTATGAACAACGGACCTGGGTTTGTTGAAGATTGATCGGAAACTGGGTTGAAAAGCCAGAATAGTGATCGGAATGTTTGAATGTTGCCGGAATGCTCTCATGTTTTTTACTTCGCGTAAAAACAAATGGGGGTGAAAAGGCGCCTATTTATAGTAAAATCTGAATGGGCCGGGCTTCGTGGGCCTCATCCGTAGCCCTACATGTGTCAGCGAATCTCACGCTTTGAGAAGTTACCGCACGCTGGCCACGTTCTTACCCTTACACGTGTTGCCAGATCTCACGATCTGGCGAGTGATCCGTTGCGTGACAGCCTGTACTGTGATGTCACACCCCCACGCGGTCGTTTCCTGTCCCATCGCCGAACTTGAAACGACGCGCATTTAATACGAGTCAGTAGCATTTATTGCATGGCGCCGTTTGAAAAAACTCATCATCACGCTGCCACGTCACTATTTGCTTAAGTCCGCCATCATATCCCCAGAACGGAATATAATAACGGACTGGGGGACTTAATGATGTACGGATCATCACCTCTGATCACTGAACGATCCAAACGGCCCGGCCCTGGACCCGTTCCAATGCCCGACCACGGATGTCATCCGTGGTCAGGACTTGTAGCCCGTGGTCCGAGAATCAACATCCGGCTAAAACATGAGGCCGGATCCATTCCGTTCTCAGACCACGGACCTTATCGTGAGACGTTCCCACACACTTGTATAAATAATAGCCAGTTAAGGCCAACACGACGGTAAGGCAACGAAGTAGACCGTGCTGCTCATACGAAGCCGACATTCTCTGACAAAAGTACAATCTGCAACCGTTATATTCAGGTACTATTAACATGGCCTGGCCCTTAACCTGGTCGGCTCATCCGATTGGTCCACGTCAGCTTGTGTACGGTGATTGTCATCCTCGCCCACGACCGGGCATCCACATTAGCAGTAGACACAGGGAATGTTGGCCTCGCCCAAGACCAAACCTTCCACGTCAGCCTAGGGTTTGGATATAAATACTAGTGTTTGGCTTCCATTTCAATCCAACACCTCATAAATCTACAGAGTAATCCATCCACCATTACCCCACCAGAATTAAGCTCTCACCACCCTCGATTGACTAAGTCTCGACTCTGGGTTTGCACGTTAATCGGAGTGTGACGAGCTTGATTCCTCATACATCATCATCATCATTGTACTTAAGTGTTTTTACGCTTGAACAAACGTAAAAACCCAAACCCAAATTCACAAATACTAAAGTCCAAATTAATCAATCGAATCTTAATTAATTTAAAGGGGGTTGATTTTGCCACAGGCTGATTTATTTTTTCCACAGGTATTTACTGTAAATTGACAATTATACCCTCAACTCATTTTTCAAATTACAAACTCTCCAAATCCGGCACGTACAGTTAAACTTCTATGTATCCTCACCTACAAACATACGAAGAGATCTCACATTTTCAATCTCAAAACCCTCGGATTGTGTTCTGCAACATAACTCAATACCCAAAAAGTAGGTGAACACATACTGATTCTACGGTTTTATATTTTTCTCAAGCAATTTCATGATATAAAATGTTAAAAACGGAATTGGATAACAAAAGGTGAAATTCACCCCCATAAAGCTAGAGGAACCTTATCAATTGTAGGTAGAGCCTTTTTTCTTCGCAGCATTTATAAAAACTTATGAAGCAAATTGTTCTTCAGCATACAAACACGAGCACTTTATTCCATAGAGAATAGGGGGAAAATAGAAGCCCCTAGTTTTTGTTTTTATTTTATTTTGTTGCACTAAATGATTTCTAATTTCTTAAGTGGCGGCATGAAACTTACATGCCGGGATGACGAACGCTGGCAAGGTGGGGCGTCGGAAATGGAGCATGGTGGAGATGGGGATGATTTGATGTAGTTAAAAATAAAAATCGGGGGAATCATATAAGGAAGAAAGACTGTAAGAAGTGATTTGAGGGTGTAATAGTAAATTTACATTAAAGTGCCTGTGGAGGATAAAAAACTCCCTGTGGCAATATCATAGATGCTAGTCAGTTATGGTAGTAATTACATAATTTTACTTATTGCTAAATGATTATAAACGACTTTCTTTTCTGATCATTATTACCCATACATTTAGATTATAATTAAATTTAATTTTAAGATAATGATATATTTATCTATATCTCTACAAAATATGGAATATACTAGTTGCTCGATATATAAAATCAAACTTGAAGCTTGTCGAATTTGGTAGCAAACAATTCTTTGTCTTCTATTTTTCCTTTTTTTGTTTGTTTTGATTTATTTAATATAATAAATAATTTTATTCTTTAAATTCTTTTTATTAAAATTGAAATTTTCTTAAGGGTTATATTTTTAATGTTATATGAAATTGAGAGACCTAATTAACTAATTGATTTTTTTTATTTGATGACATTATTAATGGGTTTACTATATCTATACTACTTTATAATGTATTTGAGCCAAAATCTTAAAAAGAGTAATAGTAAATGACCCTTTTGCCCTCTACTCTTTGATCAGTCTCTAACACTATATCTAATGCGCCAACCGTTTCATAGTCTCTAACAAATGCTATATCAGATGTGCCAACCGTTTCATAGTTTTCATGAAATTAATTTAATGATAGGAATTAAAGTAAAAATAATATTCCCACTCAGATATACTATACTCAACAATACAAAACAAAAATGTTTATCAAAAATACCACCAAAAAGTCTATAAAATAAAGAAAGGGATCATAGGAGCAGGTCTCCTTGTAGGAGCAGAGAAGGCAGTATTTGGGCCAATAGGAGGTGTGCAAGTGTTTTATAGGTCCCCATACAGGAATTTAACAGGGACTAGATTTGCACATTTTCCAAACTTTTGGATCTGACCGCAAAGGCTTTAAAATTTTATGAATTAAGTTATAATCCTAAAATCCCCAAATCAATCTGACTACAATTTCACAGAGATACGATTCTTCTAACACTTGGTGTTTAATTCCAATTCCAGTTCTAATTTTATCATCATCATCATCATCATCATCATCATCATCATCATCATCATCACTTGCTATCTACTCTAAATTCTTCTTATCACGATTTTCTATCACACCACCACCAATGTCGGACCTCAGATCCGGCGGCCGTAACCTCTCCTTCGAAGTTCTAGCCACCACCGATTCCTTTTTCGATGACGATGATGACCATCCACCTTCCTTACTCAGATCCGATTCTGCCTACACGGAAGTGAAAAAACAAAAAGCGATTCTGCCTACACGGAAGTGAAAAAACAAAAAGAAGAAGAAAAAAATTAATCCTACCTATGTCGATGATGAACAAAAGCAACTTGATTTCGTTAATGATGATAATCTGAGTAAGTCTGGTAACCCTAACCCTAGCTCTACTAGTAGTACTAATTGTAATTTCAATTCCGATAGATTGATTATCAATAGTAATTGTTGTGGTATTGTGGCGATGATGACGGAGACGGCGGTGGTGTATGAGGAAGTGTATGTGCCGCCTGAGGAGAAGCGAGTTTATCCCGTGACTAGTTCGGTTAGGGAATCACCTGAGTTGAGTCAAAGAAGTAGTAGTGTGTGTAGTAGTTTAGGTGAGGTCAGGGGATGATGATGTTTCAGATTTATTAGAATGTGAAGGAAGTGGATAATAGTAGTTGTAGTAGTAGGAATGGGAGTTTTTCTGGAAAGGAATTCGATATGGAATTAATGATGAAACAGAAAGCTGAGATGAATGTGAATGGACATCATGTTGGTAGGATGCTAGAAAAGGAGCAGTCACTTGATTGAAAATGCCAATTCATGATTTGCATAATGTAGTTTGTAAGCTGGAAATTGATTATTTAAATAATGTAGTTTGATAACTGCAAACATGTTTAGTTGATTGACTAATTGATTAAGTAGATTTTGAGTATAGCTCGGTTTCGTTATTGGATTTATTACTTGTTTAGGAGTATAGCAACTAATTTCTGATTTTTCGTTGTCATGTGTTCGATACCTCTATGAATCTTGGCCTGTTTGATACAAAAGGTTTTGTTTATTATTACTGTTCTAGGTAGGTATTAGTAGATGCATATTCTAAAAGGTACGTTTGTGTTTTTTATTTTTACAGTTGCACACATGTTGATTTAAAACTCAGTTTCTTATTTCTAATGTAAAATGTCACATTAATTTTTTTATAGGTTGTACTGTGTTGTGTTCAAACACAAATTTCAAAGAAGTAATATATGGAATTGTTTGGATAGATAAGATCACACCAGATGGATTTAGAAGAAGATGTAACTTGATAGTTGAACAGTTTTGACTTGAGGATAATGAATGGCTGAAGGAGATGTATGACATCAGAAGAAGATGGATACCATCGTATTTGTTAGATGAGCCGTCCACTTATTCACAAAACGTTTAAGATTATCAAGATCTAAAAAAGTGGATCCGAAAAAATCACTGCATTTTACGTTTATGTTACTGCACTTTACGTTTTAATGTAGTGTAAAACTGAATAGATATGGGAAAACATTTACTGCATTTTACGTTTAAGTTACTGCATTTTAAGTTTTAATTACTTTATTTTACATATCTTAAGCTCGTGGAAAACTAATACTACGTATGAAAATATATATAAAAAAAAAATTTACTGCATTTTACATTTATGTTACTGCATTTTATGTTTTAAGTTGGTAAAAGATTGATCTGAAATAGTAGATCTCGAAAACTTATTGCATTTTTAAGTTTAAGTTACTGCATTTTACGTTTAAGGTAGTGGAAAACTGATTTAATTGAGTAGATTTGGGAAAACGTACATATACTACATTTTAAGTTTAAGTTAATGCATTTTATGTTTAAAGGGGTGGAAAATTGAACTAAAAACTAGATCTGAAAAACTTATTTCATTTTACGTTTAAGTAACCGCATTATAAGTTTAATTTACTGCATTTTAAGTTTTAATGTGGTGGAAAACTGATATGAAAAAAAAAAAATCACTGCATTTTACCTTTATTCTACTGCATTTTACGTTTAAATTACTGTATTTTACATATCTTAAGCTCGTGGAAAACTAATATGAAAATATAGATAAATAATTGACTGCATTCTGCGTTTATGTTACTGCATTTTATGTTTAAGGTGGTGAAAAACAATCTAAAAAAAGTAGATATCGAAAGTTAATGCATTTTACGTTATACTGCATTTTAAATTTTGTATGAGCAACATTATCTTTCAACTAGTAGTACTAACTTTGTTCCTGCCACAAGGAGTAGTATCTTTCAATTGACAATATTAACTTTGAACAATATTAATTTTGACCTTGAAATTGACAATATTAACTTTGAACAATATTAACAATAGTAATCACTTAGGCTTTTTTAGTCCCAACAAGTACAAATAAGTGTAATGATTACCATATTTGTATATCAATATTAATAAAAACTTAAGAAAAAACTAACAAGAACATTAAATAGCATATCATTTTAAAAGTTTGTAGTCCACAAAATTAAACTTTCAAACAGAAGTTTATCATAAGGACATACAATCATTACAAAAAAACACATATATGCAAACACTAATTGTTCCAGACATAATTTTTCACAAACAGCAAAAGGAACTACCAAAAAGACACAAACTATTTGAGAAATGTCACAACCCACAAAACGCATAAATTTTTACTGTTTAAATTACTGCATTTTACATTTTTTAAGCTTATGTAAAACCGATATGAAAATAGATAAAAGAATCACTGCATTCTACGTTTATATTACTGCATTTTTTGTTTTAAGGTGGTGAAAAACTGATCTAAAAAAGTAGATATTGTAAACTTACTGCATTTTACGTTTAACTTATTGCATTTTACGTGTAACTTACTGCATTTTATGTGTAACTTACTGCATTTTAACCACAAAACAGACATGCTCCTTCATTTAGTTAACATTCCACGTATAACACATTCATTGGCAACAAGAACCAAGACCATATGTGTATAGCAACCGGTCAATCAGATCTTGCACAAAAATAAGTGTGCAAACTATATACCAATTTTTTGTATGTACATGGGAAAGAGGGATCACACATAAAATACAGCTTTTTAATTTCTAATTTGTAGGAGTATCACTTTGTTCTTGTACAGATTTCTCTAACACATCTTCATAGCTGGCATGAATAGTAACATTCTTTAAACCAAAAACCACCATTTTGTATCTCATCATTCTCATGAGCATTTAAACTACCAGAATTCCAATTTCTGATTCCAGGATACCTTCAATCAACTTCCTCATCACTAATGGTTGTAGAGTTCACATAAATCAGCTATTAAAGTACAAATTCAATAAAAAAAAATTCAGAAACCTACTACAAAATAAAATATTTATAAACCAGTATAAACTATTTATACTTACCACAAGGATCAACAAAGGGCCATCAAAATGGTTGCTCGACTTAAAATCAGTAGTTGTCCTCACGATGGCATCCAAGATGTAGCGACACCAATCAAAATGAAGTATGTCTACATTATTGCAATCAACTAGAGGTTTGACTGATTCATTTATAGAACCATTTGTTGAACACTCAATTAGCAGAGTTGTTACGAAGGCAAGGAAACTCAAATATTAAACATTAAAAGAAAAATAGATTATAATAACAACTTACCAATAGGTTGGGAAGATTACCGTATCGTTTGAAAACAGTTTTTGGATTATCAACTTCCTGATCCATCATCTTATTGTTATCAATGATATCAATCCTCATATCTTTTAGATTAAAGCAAATCAGGTAGTAATGATTGCTGCTTGATTTTTTAGTTGCTGAAATCTTCAAAATTAGGAAGAGCACCTTAACGAATCATAAGTTATATACTTTTTAGACACATACAAATAAAGTATATATAAAGTTGGAGGATCGAAGGAGAAGTTTCAAGTTTTGGAGGAGGAGAAGACATGTTTATACTGAATATTAGGATAATTTTTTTGTAATTTAGAAAAACAATTGCATTTTAACAGCACTGCATTTTAGTAAGACTACAATTTATTATATTTTTAATTCCACTGCATTTTAATAGCACTGCATCTAAATCTTTTTATATTTTCGTCCTAAAATGAAGTAAAATATGTTTTTTCTCCTCATTGATGTCTTCTAATTGGAACCTTAGCCAATTACGAATAAAACACAAAAATGTTTTATATTACAAATTTATAACACATACCAAGTTTACTTTCTTTTAGTTTCCATGTGATATCTGTAATAGACTTAACATACAATGTTCAGCAAATGTGTTATCTGTAACTGATTGGTCTCTATCTAGACTGATAGCATCGTATGTCTGAAAATATAACAAAAAAAAAAAAAATACTTAATTATAAATTGAAGATACATAGTAGAAGATAATTAAAGTAAAAAAGGAAAATTAACAATAGTGTATACCAGAGCTTGTCTGCTGCAAAACACACATATGAAGTTTTTGAAAACATTGCGTCTGTTTTCCTCGTAGTTTAGTATCTGGGACCAAACATTGAAGATGCTATCACGAAACCAGGGTACATAGTTTAAAAACATAGAGCTTGACAGCATATGCATGAGTTTGAAAGTAAATGGAACTGCAACATGTTGTTAATTGAATAGAATTAGAAGAATATTTTAAAGATTAATTAATAACATATGAATTTTATAGTGCACTAATTTAAAATCGGTATATATTACACCTGGGATGTTGAGATGCACTAAAAATGAAGCGTGCAACTCTCTCCTCATCCGTTGTTCTTTTAGAAGCCAACCATATTTCTCTATCAGCAAATGGCGAGCACATATACTCTCATACTTTAACCATCCTTTTTTCATTATCAATCTAGACCTTTGTCTCATCTTGTTCACTTGCCTCAACAAACTGACGCTTTCTTTATCCAGCCTCTTTTCCATTATTCTGATATATGTGGTGCACTATTGAATTCGGTGTAGTATACCCCCATCAGTAAAAAATATTTAAAACAGTAATAAACTTGGGTTGTACACCATTTAGGAAGAAATGAGGCTGACTTACGTCATTGTCCATTGCTATCAAAACTTACAATTCAAAGGACAAGCAAGAGCACAATATATGTGAAGAGAAGATAGAACGAAAGGTATGCAGTTAATGAGATTCTTCAAAGTTGTGGTCTAGTTTCATGACCAAAATAAGCATGACGGAACCAAAATTTAGTACAAATGAGTACAGTAACCACATACCAGATGTTCTTGAACATCATAAAAAACTGATCGTGTATACATTTCCATTTACTTTTGTTTTTAGTTTTGTTGACTTCTTGTAAGCACTTTCTTTCACTGATTTATCGAGGAAGTGAACTACAGAAATTATGTCATACAAGAATTTTAGTAACAATTTTTTTTTGTAAGTACCAAGACATAATGCAGTAACAAGAAATAAAATTGCAATAAAAAACTAGTAGTAATTTTTTTTTTATCAATTAATCAAGGTTCAAAGAACATCAACAAATATGTTCACTAATTATAAAATGCAGTTACAATTATTCAATATACAGTAAAGTGTTTGTTTAATAGTATTTTTTCCATTTTCAAGTATAACTATTAAATCAAGTAGTATTATTTTTTGTCATTTCTAGTGTTTAAGAAAGCTTCAAAAAACAAAGTACAAATCTTCAAGAGTCATAAAATGCAGTTACAATTAATCAAGATGCAGGAGAATATTTAATATTAGTAATTTTTCACTTTTCAAGTAAAAAACTAATAAATCAAGTCGCATGAACACATAAAAATCACCAAATCAAAACAAAAATTATCATAGCTAACATCATGCAGTAAAAAGGTAATTTTGTAATTTATTATTTTCATTTTAAGCTTTGATTATTTAACCTTTATCAGATCTAAAATTAAGCAGTTGTAAAATCAACTATAAGCTATATATATAAAACAAGTATATACCTCTCGCTATTGATTGTGCTTCGTTGCTACCATCTGAGGACAAGTTTACATGCATCATTTGATCTTTTTTCTTGCCTTCGAACTTGTATCGTGTTCTTCGTTGGCTTCTACGCGTAGCTGAGCAATAAAAACAAGAAATATTTAAGTAGAAAGAACATGATAGTAGTTTTAAAATGAAGAATAACAGAGTATGATCGGAAAAACTTTCGATTTGCGTCCTTTGTAGATATATTTAGCGCATTTAGGTTTGGGTGTAAGTGATTTAGACATGATTTTCCTTGCAAGCGATGTTGAATCGGTTTCGATTTTAGCAGTTTTTGATGATTTTTAGTAGTGTATTTTTTATGTTACAGTGTTTTTTTGAAGCTTTCCTGTGTTTGGTAGAGAGAGAGAAGATTAGATGTATAAAGATGATGATGACCGACTGAGCGAATTGATTGATGGTGTCAAAAACAAATTTACATAATTAGTCCCTTGACCACATTAATTTGTAGCTGAGTCCTTTTGTCTTGGGGTGATCTTGGCCGTTAAAATATGATGGACGGTGATGATGTAACCTGCTCTTCCTTCTCCTCTAAATGGAGCATCCCCTATGAACCACACCCATAAAATAACATGGTTTTTAAATACCTCTTTTTTTTTCCTCTTTTTTTTCTCCTTTTCTTTGAGAAAAACATAATATTATCTGTACCCTGATTTAAAAACTAAGTAATATATATATATATATATATATATATATATATATATATATATATATATATATATATATATATATATAATACCATCAAATGAAAATTCAAATATAACTATTGATTTTCTAGGGGGTCCAAGTAGAATAGTAAAGATTCGTTATATAGATAACAATATATAGCATTTTTCATAGAGAAGGAAGGAAAATGTGAAGGGTCCACGTAACTTAATTATGGTGGTCCACATTCAAATTCGTATCTAAATTTATATCTACCTTTGTGGTATCCGGTGTCGACGTACGTATATATGAGATTGAAAATATATCTAATTTGTTGAGTTTAGAGTAAATTATTTAAATCATCATTGTGCTTTTAAATTTGTTCAATCGGTTGTCCCTCACTTTTAAAAAGTATTTGAATAGTTCATTTTTTGAAACTTTTGTTCACTGATAGTCTAAAATGAACTATTTACATTTTGAACTACCGATGAACAAAAGTGTCAAAAATTGAACTATTAAAATACTTTTTGAAAGTCAGGGACAGCCGGTTAAACAAATTGAAAACCATGAAGAAGATGATTTAAATAATTTACTCATTTACTCCTAATTGTTGCTATTAAATTAGATTTATACTATTTATAAAGTTGTGGGTTTTTTTTGAAAGGCAGTAGAGTGATCCCGGATGGTTACGGCCACTAGACAAGCTAGTGGACTCGATGCGCTGGCGAGGTCACTATCCCCCACTGTTTCCAGAAGGAAAAACCCCACAAGGTTCCGAGCGAGGCTCAAACCTGAGCCTTGTGGGTAAAACTCCACTGCATCAAACCAGCTAGGCTGGCCATCATTTACAAAATATTAAGGATTGAAGGGATTGGGTTAGATATATAGAGAAAATACATAGTATAATGATTATAATCCAACATTGGTGAGATAAACAACAAAAGATTATTATTTGTATAATCAATTGAGTAATAACTTTCGTTACTAGGTATGAACTTGCAAGCCGTTGCTGATTTTAGGATGGTCGGATGAGTGATGATACGTATACCATCAAAAATTATCCATACAACACTAATTGTGTTCTACAATGTTGTATTGTACAACACCATAAAGCATATTCGGTGATATACGGATAATTTTTAGTAGTGTACGAATGCTACGCTCGAAAGTGAAACACTAAAAGAAGATAAGGACTACATGTTTGTATAGTATACGGAGTAGTATATTGGGCCCACCATGATTTTGATAACAAGGATAAGATTTTGTTTAGTTTTTTTCATCTGAAAATTAAACCAAACATTTATAAATGGATCGAATTTTCATTCATTTTACATCTTTAGATAAACAACAATAATAAATAATTTATACAAATGTACGCAATGCAACTTGTTAAAGACCGAATTACTCCTTAGGTCTCCATTATATTGATAACGTTTTTATCTATGTTTTTTTCCCCCCTAAAATATTGTCTTCTTATATAGATATTAAATAAATATGGAATTTTACTATTTGTAGCTCTAAGGGTTATGTTTAAAAGTTAATTCATGCTTTAAGATGTGGTAAATTAAGGTGGTTGAGAGAAGTTATATTCAATGGGTGGGTGGTTCTTATTAAGGTACAAACATTCAATGCTTGTCTGAATTTCATATTCATAGCCCTGAGGGCTACTTATATTATTTTTCATAAATAAATATAATATAGGAAGCATGTGATGATGTCATTAAATATTAAATTAACCAATTAAATTCTTTAATTTTGTCGAGTGATAATTTTCATTTAATAAAAATAATTATATATAAATAATTAAATTAAAACCAATTTTGGGTCAACTACGGAAAAGAAAAAAACCTTATCTAAATGGTAAAGATATTTTCCTAATGGAAGGTGATAATGCCACAGGTAATAATGATAAAGATACAAGTAAATTAAATGCATATTATAAAAGGGAGGTGATAACTTTCTGTGTACTTATAAAATCTTCTTGTGGCATTATCATCTCCATTTCCTAATACGATACAACTTTTTACTGTATTAATTAGATGTTTAATTTTATATTCAAACAAAAACTGGAATCCCAATCTATAAATTTTAGATGCCAACTTCGAAGAAAATAAAAAACAATATATAATCATCATTATGCAAAGTAGCTTATAAGAGCTTCTTGGAGCTTCTTAGAGCTTGAGCTTATATTTTTCATAATTTCACATCACAAGCTTTGTTTGACATACAATGAAGAGTAGAGCTTATGCATAATTTAAGCTCTGAAAAAAAAAACGTTTCATCAACTAGCGTTTGTAAATAAGCTCTATCATTTAATGAGTTAAAATTTCATTATTACCCTTGATAACACCCTCAAAATTACGGATTCTTCACGATGTATCATACTAGGGTCGATAGCCCGCACTTCGTTGCGGAAGCAATAAAGCCTATTATTTTTGTGGTGAGAATTTATGATTATTTTTTTTATTTAATCACATGTAAGATTTATATAAAAAAAAATTTGTATTACCATTCACCTTTAACCATTAAAAAAGTTAAATTGCAAACTTATGTTCTTGTAAAAGGCAAGGACTATTTATTTTTTTAATTGTTGTATACAGTACAGAGTAATTGGTTCGCTTCCCGGTTATAAGATCTCATACGGAAGAAGTGTTATAGTATTTGATGGTTCAAAAAGGTAAACAAAACTTAAATTGTCTTTATTGAAAAAAAAGCAATACACGTAACAACTGTTTAAAAGAATATTTAAGAAAAATTTTTTTATCAACATCATAAAAGAAAAAAGTTATGCCAAAATTAGATGTACAGTGATAAAAAAAGTTGTGGTCACCAAAAGCAAATTCTGAAATGGTTGAATCACAAAAATAATAATAAACAAAAGAAATAGCCTTTGTGAAAATGCGTTTATAAATTTATTGATTTAGCTAGTGATACTTTTTCTATTCAGTTACGTACTTAAAATATATAAAATTATACTTTCCAAGATGATAAGAAAAATGTCTAATCTATAACTGATCAAAAAATGAAAATGCAAATGAAAATAAAAGGGAAAAGTACAAAAAAAAGACTCTACTTATCATATAATCCTATTTAAGGTACTCAACTTTATTTTTTTCAATTTAAGGTATCGAACTTTTAATTTGTAATCAAATTAGGGACACGAATTTCATAAATGACGAGCTATTGCCGAATTTCTTCTTTATAAGTTACATATCTACTTACTCGACTAATATTCCTCAATCAATTTTGAAAAATATTGAGTGAGGAGAAGGAATTTAACAAAAACTCACAACCACTATAATATTTAATATCACTCTTTTTACTCAATATTTTTCAAAATTGATCGAGAAGTATTAATCGATTAAGTAGATAATTTACTTATAAAGAAGAAATTCGGTAATAACTTGTCATTTGTGAAATTCGCGTCCCTAATTTGATTACAAATTAAAAGTTCAATACCTTAAATTAAAAAAAATAAAGTTGAGTACCTTAAATAGGATTATGTGATAAGTAGAGTCTTTTTTTGTACTTTTCCCAAAATAAAAAGGTTGGAATGGTGCTTGTTTGTGAATATAATAATAGTTGTTAGAAAATTCATAATAAAGGTGAATACAAAGAATTAAAAATTAGAAAAGGATTAGAGAGGCAGGAAGCTTTTAAGGAGCAGGGAGAGCAGCTCCATCTCCACCTTCCATTTTGTGATCCCACGCTCCTTATGTAGCTACGTCATTCGAGGGATGTGTTTGCAAACATTTTTGGGTGGAGGGACCCAAATGCAATTACATAAAATATATTTTGAGGGGGTAAGATTAGGGCAAGGGTTTGGTCAGCTCACTTTTATCCCATCTCTCTCTCTCTCTCTCTCTTCACGCAAAAATTCTCTCATCACTCACCTTTCACCACCACCATCACCACAATCTTCAACAACAACCTTCAACCACCGTCACCATCACCACCGTCGCCATCACCACCACCTTTCACCGCTACCGCCACCTTCTCCACCTCGACTTTTTTCGTCGCTACCTTTTCCGCCTCCGGCCACCACCACCTTCACAATCCACTTTTCACCGCCGCCGCTGCGCCACCACCTTCATCGTCGCTGTCACCGTCCGCCGTCACCACTACCGTGCACCATCACCGCTACCGTACACCATCACCACCACCTCCACATTCACCTTCTCTTTCACCGTCCACCTTAAACTCCATCACCACCGTACGCTTTCACCGCCACCAAAACCTTCACCTTCACCGTCGTCTTCCACCATCACATTCATCATCTAGATCTGAATACGAAGATGTAGATCTACTTTTCAGATCTAGATCTGAAAAAAGTAGATCCACTGCATTTTGTATGTCGATTACTGCATTTTAGATCTACTTTTAAAAAAGTAGATCTGGAAAACCTCAATACTTTTTATGTTTCTAAGAAAGTTGATCTGAAAAGGTCACTGCATTTTACGATTAAGGTGATGAAAACTGATCTGAAAGAGTATTTCTGAGAAAAAATTACTGAGAAAAAAAGTAGATATGAAAGAAGCCACTGCATTTTGTATGTCGCTTACTGCATTTTAGATCTACTTTTAGAAAAGTAGATATGGAAAACCTCACTACTTTTTATGATTCTAAAAAAGTAGATCTGAAAAGGTCACTGCATTTTACGATTATATTACTGCATTTTACGATTAAGGTGATGAAGAAATGATCTGAAAGAGTATATCTGAGAAAAAATTACTGCATTTTAGATTTAAGTTACTGCATTTTACGATTAAGGTGATGAAAAACTGATCTGAAAGAGTATATCCGATAAAAATTAACTGCATTTTTCATATTTTTTACTGCATTTTACATTTTTTACTGCATTTTACGTTTTTCAACATTTTTATTCACTTTAGTTTGTTTACTGCATTTTAACATTTTTCACTGCATTTTAACGTTTGTACCGAATCTTGCATATTATCAGGTTTTTTGAATCAATATTTTTTTTTTGCAATTTTTTTAAATAAATTTTTGCAATTTTTCGGGCAGGTCCTTACATTTTTCGAACAGGTCCCTAAATTTTCCAAATTGCAAAATAGTCCCTGGTAGAAAAAAAGGAGGGATACGTGTCAATTTATAGTTGGCTAAAAGCCTGCCTTTTCTGCCCCTCTTAAGGGGCCTGCTCTTGTGAACCCTTCCCTTAAAAATTATATATCTGAAAAACTAACTAAAAAAGTAAGAAACCAAGACTTGAACCTCGGACGACCTGGTACCTTATTTTATTAGCTGAAACCACTAAGCCAACGTTACATTTTATAAGAATTTATGATTTTAAATATATATCTCATAACAAAGTTCAGATTAAAAAAAATAAAAAGGAAGAGAGTACTGAACACCAGATCTCCTGTAATATAGGACCCACTTAGAACCACTTAGGCAGCAGCCGTCTTGGTTGAATACTTTACTTTGGGTTATTATCCTAAATATACAAAATGGGTTTAGTATTTTACATATTATCAATTCAAATTTTTTTTCTCACAAAATATACATCAATTTCGCAAAGCATGGGAAAATCGCAATATATTAATTTCAATTTGCAAAATGTCTTTTAGCGACGACTAAAAGAAAAAACTTGCATTTATTTTCGCAAGGATGGGGAAAATCGCAATAAGGCTTTAGAAATTCGCAATATTCATTTCACAATATAGGTTTCGCAAAATACATGTTTCATTTCGCAATGTAGCTTTTAGCGACGACTATGTCATCGCTAAAGGTCTTTAGCAATGACATGGTCATCGCTAAAAGCTATATTGCAAAATGAAACTTACTTATTGCGATTTACTCCTTGCGAAATGACATTTTGCGAATTGAAATTAGTATATTGCTATTATCCCATGCTATGCGAAATTGATGTATATTTTGTGAGAAAATTTTTTTGGATTGATAATATGTAAAATATTAAACCCATTTTGTATATTTAGGATAATATCCCTTTACTTACTTATCTATGTATCATAACGAAATTTGGAAATGAAACGACAATTTTGATGGTCAAAACGATAATTGACCAACGATAATTGTACTTTAGATAATTTCTTTAGGTTTTCAGTTTAATGTATGAAAAACACTTTTGGATTTATTAAGTGTCCTTTTATGTAATTTTACATTTTTTAGCTCCAGCTAGTTTACCAAACACCTTTATAAATTAATAAGCTCCAGTTTTCAGCTTATAAAATAAGCTCCAGCAACCAGATTCAGCTCCAGCTAGTTTTACTAAACACACAATATGCTAACATAAATAACAAAACTGTCAACACACAATGCATATAACTAGAAACAAATACTACGTAGTATTTTCAATTAGTAATATATATTTATTATTTAATTTAATGTTATACACCTGTGTATACACGGGTTTAAAGACTAGTTAATTACTATGAAAGTTACATTACACTTTTCAAATTTTCCTCATTAATTACTCTCAATAGCTCATTTCTTAAAATTTTAAATCAAACTTGTATTGGATATTAAGACAAAATTAACAATTATTTAACATAATTTTTATTGAAATATATTTATTGGTAGAATTGTTTTTTAGGCGAATGAAGTATTAGGGTGCGTTTAGTTGTAGAAAAAAGGAGAGTTTTCCAGAAAATTTTTTCAAGAAAAGTGGAAAAGTGGAAAACGCGTTCAAAATGAAGTTTTTTGAGAAAATTTTTCAAGAAAATTGAAAATCCACTTTTCCAAAATATAACTTGGAGGTGGAAAACAACTCCCTCCCACTTTTTCAAATTTTCCTTTATAAACTTTCCTCCTCTTTTCCAAATTTTCCAAGATATTACTAGTTTTCCAAAATACACTTTTCCAACATTTTGAACGCGTTTTCTAAATTTTCAACACTTTTCTAGAAAACTATTTTCTTTAGAAAATTGGAAATGGAAAATTGTGGAAAATTTTTCACAACTAAACACACCCTTACTCCCTCCGTCCCAAAATAATTGTCAACAAAAAAAAAATACGTTGTTTAATAAAAAATAATCATTACTGCTTTTTCTTTCTTACTTTTTACAGAATGACAGTTTACCCTGAACCAATTAATTACTTTTTCTTTAAAAGTTTGTAATAATAATTTAACATCCTCAAATTGGGCCTAGGAGTAATAGGTATTTCCTGTAAATTTAAATGCGATTTAAATTTGTTATATGTGTTTGATTGTTAAAAAATAATAGGTCAAACAGTTATATGACTTTTTGTGATTAGTAAATTATTAACTGTTTTAAATTTATTTAGTTGACGGTAAAATAAAAATGATGTTTCCCCGCAAATGGTTTTTAAGTTCCAGACAATAATAAATACGGGGAACGAAAACTAACACTTATATGCTATACTCTATGGAATAAATTGGTTTTTATCCCACATATGCATACATACGTACGAATACACACACCCACACCCATCTAACCCTAAATCATTATCAAAATCATTCTCAAAACATCAAATTGGAGCTTGTAAATTCGGATTCAAGCTTCCATAATCATCAAGAACAAGGTACGATCATATGTTCTTCATTTTCCATAACCTAAAATTTGGGGTTTTTGGGGTTTTTACTAATTAGTGAGTTAAATCCGAAATTAAGAGTTTGTTTTGTGAAATTGTTGTTAGTTAAACATGTTATTGTTGATTACTAACTAGATTCAAGCTTAAGATTATAGATTTATGGTGATTCTTAGGGTTTATGATGATTTTGATGGGTTAATGACTTTAATCCGAAATTAAAGTATGAAATTGGTTAAGGTGGTGTTAATAAGTGTTTATAAGATGGTTAGTAATATTAATTTAACCTAGAAATGAAGTAATCATGTTATACAAGTTGTAATCAAAATGGGTTTTTGGGTAATTGATGGAACTAGCATGATTAACTTGGAATTGAAGATTGAAATACTTGCATGATAGTTGGTTGATGTTTATATGTGAATTATAATCTTAATCTTAGTTTAAAATTGAAGAACTTGAAGTATAATCACATGGTTAGTTATTGGTTTAGTTGAATATTCATGAATTGAAGCTTGTGGTTATGCTATTGTTGTTAATTGGTGTTTAATTCATGAGAATAACTTAAGTCTAACTTAGAAGTGATGAAAATGATATATGTTCATGAAGAAAGTCTTGAGCTTATGTGCATTTTAAGGATGAAAGCCCTTAAGCTTGTGTTTGTGACACATAATTGATAATTGTTATTTATATGATTCTAAGTATTGAACCTAATTACTTGTGATATTGTATGGTAATTAATTACCACTTGATTATTGATAATAATGATATTAAGTATTGAGGTAATGGGTAATCATACAATGAGTTGTTATAACTTTGTGACTATTTGTAGTTAGACATTATTAGATTAAATGAGTTATATGTTATGAATTAATTACTAACTCATTATTTATATTGTGTTCTTAGATATGGTGAAGACTCAATAATATTAGACCATTGAGTGGAGACGGTGATCGTCAAGGGTGAGTGGATCTTGGACTTTCTGTCTACGTTAGTTGTAACAACATGGTTACAACGGGTAAACTTGGTTTATTGCAATGATTGCATTAATATTATATTGGCATGTTGGTTAAACCTTGATTGATTAATGGCGTCCATTGTGCTATGATAGTTGTCGACTATTTGATTTGGTGGGGGTCAACTAATGTGTTGGGTTTGGATACTATTACTAGGACTTCGCAAGTGCCTTGTACATGTGTTGGACACTGAAATTGCGTCGTGTGTAGTAATAGTACCAAACTATCGGTTTAACCTCTGATTTGGCCGTCAGTTGGTTTTAAGTGTTACTTGGGGAACCATCCGCGGCATGAGGGTACCTCAAGGACCACCGATCCTTCTATGTTGCTTGTGCATTGCTTGGTTATAGGCATGTGTTAAGCTGAGTTAGATTGATAGCTTGGGATCTATTCACTTAGCTTCGTGCTAACCCCTCATTACTTCTTGCAGGTTTACTTTTGTATGTGGGTGAGCAAGAAGTACATATGGAATGGAATGTTTGACAAGCTCACTCTGAAATGGATAACACGTTAATGCTTTAACAACATATTTGAATTTCTATAACACCTAAACTTAATGTGTGTAATGATTAGAATAATCTAGTTTTAAAGGTTTGTATATAAGTGGATTGCTATTTGAAATGTATGTATGCAATCCACTGGTTTCTATTAATCATGCGCTTCCGATATGTTTTAAAAAAAAAAAAATGTCCTTGTATTTCGAGGGTGTTATAAATAATTTCAATTAAGAGTAATATGGTAATCACGACCAAACTTCACTATTTATTTTTGGAAGTTGACAATTAATTTGGGACGTCCGAAAAAGGAAACATGGATTATAATTTCGGAACGGAGGGAGTAATAAATTAGTTAAATTATCTTATACATAGGTAGTCATTTATATACCATCATATGTTAGCAATACACTAGTTATGCATCACATTGTTGTAATATACAAACTTTAAATAATATTTGAACTAGTTATGCATCACATTGTTGTAATATACAAAACTTAAAAGAATATTTGGTATGTAAGATTAAAATTTGGTGATGTACAAATTACCGACCTTTTTATATATCATCAAAATACATTAATGTAATAACTGCATCGATATATTATAGTATTATACGTACATACGGAGTATAATATTCGGAAGATGATAATGCCACAGAGAGATTTACTAGGTACACAACAATTTTACAACTTTACACTTACAATTATATTAATATAACTGTGTCTCCATCAGTTTTGACTGTGACATTAATGCATTATCACCTCCCATAATTTTCCTAAAACGCAAGAGGAAAAGAATAGAAAAGCAATGTCAATAATTACATATATGGAATCTTTGAAATTTTGAAGATGACAAACAAAAGTCGTTTGGAAATTTGTGGTAAATATAGGAGCAACGTATAAATGCTCCCTTTATGTCAATATAGGGCCATCTCTATCTATTACAACGAGACTCTATTTCTAGCTGATGTGAGAACTAATTAATAATTAATGTAAATGTAAATCCCTTTTATTTAATAATTATTTCAGAATTCTAGTTCATTAGTTTTATTAGATTAGTGTGGGCATTTAGCTTATGATTTAAGAATAAAACTTTAAAGCACCTCTAATTGCTATACCTTAATGAACTAATAAAGATGATATGGATAACATATGATGTCCTTAATTAATACCTTGCTTGATAAAACGTGTGCTAATGGAACACATGCTAAAGTGCACTGAATGAACTTACAATTTATTTAAATATTAGTAGAAAATATGCATTTTCGTTTGACCTTAACATGAAACTTATTAATAAACGTTTAAATGGGTCGAATACAAAAGGTATAGACGACACTTAGATCGAAGAGTTGACAGATTCACCGGGTTTTGATTTTTTTTTTTTTTTTTTTTGAACTACCAACAACCAAAGGTTTGGTGGGGAATGACTCATCATGAGATATAAGTAGTAACTTTTAATTATTCATAAATATATCATCATATCATATAGAGATAAGTTTAAATATTATTGTAGCTAGTAATAGTTCATGAATGAGTGGAGTTGGAAATTGTGATTACGATTAGGGATTCAAGTTATTTGAATTGAATTATGAGTAATGATATATGGACCTAAATATGGACCAAATGTGAGTGGTTTATTTTTTTCTCTCTCTGAATCACATCCAATCAATTTTTACATCCACCAATCAAATCTTTAGGCCTATTTTTAGTCCCACAACTTTAGATTTACCAATCATTTTCCTTGAATTATATTTCAGGGTTATTTTTTCAACAATCATCGTCTTTTTCGTGTTATCAAACCGGACTTACTATTTATAAGGGTTGAAGATTATTAAAACTAGAATCTCAATCCTATATAATTCCTTAAAATCCCCTCAGCCAAACACAACCATAATGTTTCGGAACAATGTGATCAAGTAGTTGACAAGGGCTTTTTTAACGTATTTTAAATAATACCTTCGTATGTGAGAGTAGAGATGAGCAAAACAGTCTAAGACTGAAACTGGTCCTGAACCGGACTGGGACCGGTCCTAGAAAAACTGGACTGGAAAAAAGACTGAACTGGTCCTAAGACTGTCTGCCAGTCCTAATTCAGTCATACTTTTCACTCAGAAGACTAGTTAAAAACTGGACTGAAATCAGTTTAAACTGGTTAAAGACTGAAACTGGTTTAAGACTGACAAAAAGACTGAAATGTATTATAAGCTATTTATGTATATTTATTGTTTTTAAACTTTTTGCATTTCTTATAAAATTTAAATTTAGGTCAAATTGTATTTGATACATTTTTATTTCTTTATTTATAAACTTTTATTAATTTTCACATCAACAATTTCAATTATATACATTTTAATTTAATCATACTTCACATTTATTGATTTTTTCTATTGGTTTTAAAATTTTGTACCATGAAATATGAAGTTATATTATTCGTCAAAAGTTTCTTGTTAAAAATTATCAATAAAATCTCGATAAAAAATAAATAAAAGTTCAAATTGTAATTATTGACAAAATTATCGATCATAAAAAAAAAGACTGGAAATGACTGAAATTGGACTGGAACTGGACTGAAATTCTAAGAAAAACTGGCAAAACTGGCAAAAAACTGGGCCAGTCCGAGAAAAGATTGGTTTTTAATTTTCTGTTAAAAAACTGAACTGTTTTGAACTGGACTGAAAACCAGTTTTATTTGGTCTTTCCTCATCTCTACGTGAGAGTGTAAAATGATATCATAACTCTCACATGTACTAATTGATCGATGCATCAGTGTAGTAACAATTGATCGACTACGGAGTAGTAGTATTTTACACTGTAAAATGAGGCGAGTTGGAGCTCTGAAGTGTCTCTATCTATCACAGGCCTCACCTCATTGACTTGTCCTTCCGTACCTTTACCTTATCTATAAGAAAACAAACACTAAATTATCATTTTATAGTTGTTCACTAGAACCGACTAATATTTTATTAATTGCATTTCATCACTTTACCATTCATTACATGATTATTGTCTTGTGTAGTAAAATGACATATCAGATATGGTCCATATCGAATTATCGATGCTGGGCCATCTCCAATTTTTATTCATCAAAACATCAAAATTTGGGGTTCTAACGGAAAAATTCATCTCCAATCAACTCACTAAATATAGAGCAAAATTTAGTGTACATGAAATTTTTGAAGATTTTGCACCAAATTTGGAGCAGCACAAAATTTTAAATGTTTCATTTTAGCCCTTATTTTTGAAATGTTATTACAGTTTGAGTACGAAACTTCAAAAAATTTATTTATTTGTATGATCCTTAGTACATTATACTTTAGATTAGATAATATGATTATCAAAATAATAAAATATATATATCTTTAACAATTTATGATAATAAAAACATTGATTCATACAAAGAACTTATGTAACTGAAATTTAACGAAAGTAAATAAATAAATATACATTGAAGTTGATAATTTGGAAGATTAACTGATCGTAAAAATAATGAATTTAAATAATGTATAATATGAAAATAGTTTATAGGGTAATATGTAATGCTAAAAGTCTTTTTAGTGTGAACATTTAGTGCATACGTTAGAGATGAGACACATTTGACGCAAACATATTTCTAAAAAATTCTTTTATTGTACTAGATGTTGTTATGTAATGTTTATTGCATATGTCGAATCCGTTAAGATGTTATCATATGTAAAAAGTTTGTCAAAAATGTCTTTACTTTCAATATACGTAAAGAAATATAACTCAAATCCAATATCATTTGTGTAAAACTAATATATGGATGGGAATGGGTCAAGCTTAATTTGGTTAATCAATACCGTAGTACATTTCAAGACCGTTAGATAAGTGTTGTAATAAGAATTTAAGGGTAGTAAAAGATATATTAAGATTTTAATGTTGATGATCTTAGTCCGAATATGTGAAAATACGGTTGTAGAGTGGTATTGATGTTAACGGATTATAAGACTCCTCCCAACAGTGACATTTACAAACACATCAGTTTGTGTTACATCTGCGTCACGTCAGCTTTTTTCAAAACTGACAAAAACTGACACTTCACTCCCTACAGTAACATCACTTCTCTTTTTTTCAGGGCCATACACACTAATTTCTTTATTTATTTAATACACAAACTTAAATAAACTAATATTCATTAAAATTAAAAACATTACATTAAATAAGAGAAAACTCCATAAACCATACTCGTGGTTTGCACACATTTTCACAGATCATACCCGAACTTTTTTTTTCCAGGTTTTCGATACCCTAACTTTCAAAATTGCTCGCAAATGGTACCTCCGTCTATTTTTGTTGTTAAGTTTTACCAATTTCGTCAATTTTCAATACCCTAACTTTCAAAATTGCTCGTAAATGATATCCATAAGTTTCAAAATTGCTCGTAAATGATATCTCCGTGCAAATCACGTGGTAAAACTTAACGACAAAAAATAGACGGAGGTACCATTTGCGAGCAATTTTGAAAGTTGGGGTATCGAAAACCTGAAAAAAAAAGTTCGGGTATGATCTGTGAAAATGTCTGCAAACCACAGGTATGGTTTATGGAATTTTCTCCATTAAATAAAATAAAACATTACAAATCCTAAAAAAAAAAAAAAATACATTTATTAAAAAGAAAATACAACTAGCTAACGCGATCGGAAATTTGGTGGGAGGCTCGCAATGTGTTCGATGAGAGCTTTGCGAAGTCGATGATGCATCGTCTTTGTCGGAATCAGTTGACGACATTTTAAATTGAGAGTGTTTTTTTAAAAGTGTATGAAAATTGTGTTTGAAGATGTGTATATATTGTGGGTGAAATGATAATGGATTGTGTATGAAAAATGGGTTTGGAAATGGGTATACATATAGTGTATGGAGAAGGGTGAAAAAAATTAAAAAAAATTTTAGATCCGTTGCCATCCCAACGGTTTAAAAAAAAAATTAATTTTTTTTTATACCGTTACACTTAAAAACAAAAAAAAAAAAGAAATAAGCCACCGGAGTGGGCCCCGCTCCAAACCTTCTTCCGCCGTCAAACCGACGCCGACCAACCGACAGACCGTGCCTATGGCGTCGGTTGGAACCGACGAAGGCACCGACGGGCCGTTGTGAGCAGTCTAATTGCGTTTACGAATATCAATACGTAGTACAATTCAAATTTTTGTTTAATTTCTTACAAAAATTTTTCCATACCTGGTATGAAAACTCAATTTATTGAATCAGTCAAACAATCAACATATGCATCTTTTATTCATAGAATCAAATTCATCTAAACTTCTTTCTTTCTTACATGTTTTTATTTATTTAATATACTTAATCTATCTATGTATACTAATATATATAAAATACGTCCATTGTTGAATCTTAAAGTTCTTAAAATAATTGAAATAACAAAGTTACTCATATTAAGTTGAAATGTCAAACCATTATTAAGATTACTAACATACACAACTTGACATTCTCTAACTAAATTTTCTTATTTATAATAAGTCAACTAATAAATTGTTTACTACGTAGTACAAAATAACAAAAGAATTATAATTACTTCGGTGATTATGAAGTTTAATAAGAATTATTGTAGATATAAACGGAACCAAAAAACTTGAATAATATGTTGCCGATATGATAACTATGTATACATCAACTTTAACGTTTTTGTGTGTAGCAAAACTAAAGATGTAATTGTCCACTACTTCGCGTGAGTTTCATGTTATTTTATCTAAATGTGCCAACATTTTATCAGATCATTTTTCTTTTTACCTATTAAAATCTTAACATAAAAAACAAAACACAAAATCTTTGACAAACAGAGCTAAATATGGTGGTTGGAAGGAACAATCGATTTCTTTAAAAACAAAACACACAAAATCTCTCTCTCTCTCTCTCTCTCTCTAAAAAGCTAAATGTTCAGGTTTATTATGACCAATTAGTGCAGACTTTTTGCATATATCATCCTTTTCCATAATTTTCTACTTAAATATATACACATATTATATCTCTGTTTGTATGTGTTTGCAGCACAAGTAAAAGGCATCATAGTGGCTCCCCTGGCTTTTCTTCAATCCTTTTGGTAAAGGTCATAAATTGAGAGCTCCTTTATTAGTTCATATTTTTGCTTCAATTGGGTGCTGTTTAATATTATTCACTCCATTTCATGATTCATGTGTAACTTTAATTTCCATCAATTCTTCTGTCTATTCTTACCCATTTTATAATAGTAACTTACATGCATTTGTCAAGATTTTTTTAACTCTAGATTTACTTACCCTTTTGTGTTATTCCTCTAAAGTTTTCTTTTTTCAGCTAATCTTCAAATCTTTCTTGAAAATCCTATCAAGATCTGAAGTGGGGTTCCATACTTCCATCTGTTTCATGTTTTTTTTTTCCCTGCCACACTGACTTTTTGATCAATCTTCATCATCAAACTCATATTAGTTGTTCATTGAATTTGTGTACTTTCTTGATTTTATGTTTTTATTGTTGTTGTTGAAGATAGTGTTTGATCCATAATTCAAGAACATGTGTGTGTTTTGTATGTGTGTGTCAGTGTGTGTGAATAATCAAGAATCTACTTAGCATTATGGGTTATGACCTACAGATAAAATATGCTATTTTTTAAAAAAACTTTGAATCATTATCAAAAGTGAATATACTTTATGAATATTTAAATGTATGGCTATGCATAGTACTATAGCCAATAATTTTCTTGCTAAACAAGAGGTCTTTAATTATGATTTTTTTGATCAAGAAAATCAATTATGAATAAATCATTTGCTGCTTAGATTTTACAGGTTTATTTATTACTTTTTGTTGCATATATGATTATATTGCACCAGAATCATCTGTTTAGTTTAAATGATATCTGAAAATCTGGATCTATGAAACTAATTTATCAGATCACTGATCTACTATTGATATTTTGAAAAATGCTTTATTTGTTGTGAATTTAAGACTGGTGAGATTAAAATTTATATGTGTTTTATGCAGTGTTTTTAGATAAAAATATGATGTTAAATAGAGAGATTCGATGAAATAAACCATGCCGAACCAGCCATGGTTTGCACTGCAAATGATTTATTGGAGTGGAAAGACTTTCCAAAGGGTCTTAAAGTCTTGCTGCTTGATGAAGACATTAACTCTGCAAATAAATTAAGATCAAAACTTGAAGAAATGAATTATGTTGGTTAGTTATTACTTAAACTCCAAACTGTACCAAAGTTTTTACTATATAGTTTGAGTACATAAGATTGTTTTATTCATATGCTGTGAAAGATAATAAATTGATAAGTTAAAGATATTTTCTTTTTCTGCTATGTTGATGATTAATAGTAATGTGTTATCGGTTTTGTACCTTCTTATTCATATAGTGTTTTTATTTTTTCCCAAAAAGAAATGAAAGTTATCTAACTTTAGTGTAATGGGTACAGTTTCAGTTTTCCATAGTGAGGATGAGGCATTATTGGCCATTTCAGACAAACCTAAAGGCTTCCATGTAGCTATAGTAGAGGTATTCAATTTCAATAAGATAAAGATAAAAGAAAATAAATCGAAAGTTCCGAGTCTATATGAGTTATAGTCATTAATGGAAGGTTGATAGCATGGTTATATTTTGTCACAGGTGAGGGCAGACAATGAAGATGGAAGGTTTAAGTTTCTAGAAAGTGCGAAAGACTTGCCTACAATTAGTATGTTCATGAACCAATAATCCAAAATAATATCTTTATTAAATTAAATCCTTTTTTTTTCTTTGTTTTATCATAGATTATGAGTTATATTGGGTTTTGATTGCAGTGACTTCGGATGTGAATTGCATCAGTACCATGATGAAGTGCATAGCTGTAAGTTATCTTAGTTACAAGTTACTTTTGAACATTTACTAATCTTAAGGGGTTTTCAGATATGCGTTTTGGAGCTGACTGTCTAATGTGACTTGAAATTGCAGTAAATCAGTTTGTTAAGTTTGGATGAAAATATTCTGAATCTAATTTTTTGATTTTCAACGGGTCACAAAATCGCTCTAATTAGATATATAGTATCAATGACGGTTCACTCATTGTGTTTTAATTTGTGTTCTAGCTTGGTGCGGTTGAGTTCCTTAAGAAACCACTCTCTGAAGATAAACTAAGAAACATATGGCAACATGTGGCTCATAAGGTTAATTTGGTGCAACTGTTGGCCTTTACTTGTTATATTGGGTTACTTTTTACTTGTTTTCTGCTAATGGGAATGTAAATCTTCGAGCAGGCGTTCAATGCAGGACCAAAGGATCAATCTGAACCATTGAAATCTGAGAAAGCTTTGGCTGCATCTGATCTAGAAGTTCGCATGAAAAAAGAAAATATTAAGGTAGAAGTCGGTCAAAATCAAGAACAAAATGAGGAGGTATCGGTTGAAAGTGATAAATATCCGGCACCATCAACCCCACAATTGAAACAAGGAATACGACTAGTTGATAAAGCGGATTGTCAAGATCAAGATCAAACTAACGTATCGACTGAGAAAGAGTGTGTAGAACATGATGGTGAATCCAAATTTGTCGAAACTACTTGTGATGACTTAGTTGCTGATAATAATACTAATAATGAGACAAACTCCTCCAAGAGTTCGGAGGAGGGTATTGGCAACCCTTTAAGTAATGAAAGTTGTCCTGATCTAAAAGATGATGGTAAGAAGGGACATGAAACGTCTGAGCATCCTAATTCACGCCCTTCTAGATCCAGTCGCAGAAAGATCAAGGTAAGATGATTTTAATTTCTATACAAGGAATCTTGATTTAACTTGTACGGTTAATGGGTATGCTGCGCATGCGAAATATAATTTAATGTTAAGTAGAGGTGACAAAATCAGAGTGTTTCACAATAAGAGGTAGAGTGAAAAAAAATTTCTTAGCAAAGAGGGGAATGGGTCAACTGGTGAAAGTAATCCAAATTCTAGTTTTAATGCATAAAATCTCCCATCTTTTACTTCAAATATTCAGATCATCATTGTAATAATACGGTTTTTGACTCATTGTAATCAGAAATTGTGTATTAATTATTTATAAATATCTAAAAATTTGACAAATAAGTACTTGCGGGACAACCAACCCACCAGATGCAACTAGTACTAAAAGATGACCCGTTTCTGCCTCAACCCACTTGACCTGCCCATTTTGCCACCTCTAATATTTACTATGCGTCAAAATCCTCAAATTCTATTGCAGTATATAAAGCAAAGAATGGGAACTTCTTTTTGTAATGCATCCCTTGAAAAATTTGGTTAATAAATGCATACCTTGAATAAGAATTTTGGATCTTGTATTGTTTAGTAGCTAAGGAGCATTGGTACAACATGGATGCAATTTTTTTACAAGATTGTTTGTAAATTTCATGGGATATGCTTCAGGTAGATTGGACTACTGAACTACACAAGAAATTCGTACAAGCCGTAGAGCAACTTGGTGTTGATCAAGCAATACCTTCTCGTATACTAGAACTTATGAACGTTGAAGGTTTGACTAGACATAATGTAGCAAGTCATCTCCAGGTTGGTCTAAACATCTTAATTTTTATCATGTTCAACTGTGTGCATTCATTCTTGTTTGTATCTAGAATTTGACATATATGGTTTGTCATTGAAGCAGAAATATAGATTGCAAAGACGACATATTTTGCCTAAAGAAAGTGGTCGAAAATGGCCTCAAACTAGACATTCAACACCAAGAAGCTACTATCCGCAAAAGCCCATTATGGCTTACCCTCCATATCACTCTAACCATACTGTTCCAGCCAATCAAGTATATCCTGCTTGGCCACCTCCACACAATTATGCTCCGTCACCTCAGATGTGGGGTCCACCCTATTATCCACCATGGCAGCCTCCAGACAACTGGTTGTGGAATCCTTTTTCTGGGGTAATCTAATAATTTAATCATCTTACATGAGTATATCACCTTTTTTTTTGTAATTTAGGAATGAATCTTTTGACGTTAAAATTTGGTGATTAATTTGTTATCGTGTGATGTTCCAGGTACAAGCTGAAGCGTGGGGCTGCCCTGCGGTACCACCACACACATCTTTTCCTCAAGTTAGTATGCGTTTCTTTTGTAATTTTTGCATTAAATTATCTACTATTGTGAATATGTACATACTGAATGATTTGGGAAAATGCAGAGTGCTTCTCAATTTCAGAGTAGGGATTCAATGCAGAATAGCCAAACCATGCCAAAGAATTCATTTGACAATTATCCGGTACTGACATCTACTATTTTTTTTTTTTTTTAAAATATCCCTTACCAAAATAGATAACTTATGATAAAGGTGGCAAATTAGACGTGGCGGGCATTTAGGATACGGGGTCAATTGGGTAACTATGTCCTGCAAATTGTAACTGGTTGAGTCGGTTTTGACTTTTGGTCAACCCATCATTACCTCTATCTCTGTATTCTCTAGGTTTATAACAGTTAATGTTATAAATATGATCACAAAAAGTATGTAATTATGTAAGAGGAAAATAGAAGGGTTTATTTTTTTTTTTAGGAGAGGCAGTACTTTCAACCCAATGGACACAATCGACCCATTTGACCATTTTCTTCTTAATTTAAATCATTTAGCTTCATCCATTAGTCCTGTTAGGAAATAATTATAACCCAGAATCGACCCATATATGGGTCAACGGGTCCAAACTGCCACCTCTGATCTTTGACATTTATGGTCAAAGATGTTACTTTTCAAGTTTGGAATTAAGATGGGTCCTCGAAATTTTGGATGAAATCTTGACACTGAGTTAAATTGAGATTTAGAACACATGTTCTTATCATCGAAAAATCCATGATTTATATAATTCAAAATAAGCTCTTTTTACTTCCATATCATTTACACGTTCCAGGATTAGTTTTTGTATAAAGTATGGATCCTTTATGTTTTCAAGAAAATATTGTCGACTACATAAATGTTCATGATAGATGTTAAGAGTAACATGGTATAATCAAACATCATCACTGATCAAAGTCAAAGTGAGACCTTAGTTTGACCTCAAAAGTCAACAAAACCTGCTTCCATGCATGTGCATTATTATGACATATGGAGGTACTATTATTGTTGCAGGGAGATGAAGTCATTGACAAGGTTGTGAAGGAAGCAATAAATAAGCCATGGCTACCCTTGCCTTTGGGCCTCAAACCTCCTTCTATTGAAAGCGTCGTTACTGAGCTCTCTAAACAAGGAATCTCAGCCGTTCCTCCTCGGATCAACGGCTCTCGTTTACGCTGACATGTTTGCCACCTCAGCCATCTTCCGCGTGTAGTGGGCCCCAATCTGTGCACACCATTGATGTGATGATCAATAAGTTTCCTCTGATCCTAAACATTGCCATTCACAAGAGTTCAATGTGGTTGTAAATAGATCCTAACTTAGACATTTTGATTTGTGGGCCCATAGATTTTTTCTTGTGGGACCATCACATTTGGCTTGTGGGGCCCATGTTGGTGGTGAAGAACTCAGAACTGGCCTATGCAATAAAAGGTTGTACATCTTTGAGTTTGAAGACATGGTATAGGTGGGGCTCCATAATGGACTTGTCAAAATGGTCCAAATTTTCCTATTAAATTGTGTACCACTGTACCATAGCAATAGTTGATTGATCCAGAGCTAAAAATGCGTTAGAAACTTCATGTTGTGCATTGAAAGTAGGTACTTAATTCTGGATTTGTCATTTTCAACTGTGGAGAAAAAGGGATAGTGATGATGGTATGCTTTACTGGATGGCCTCCCTCATCAATTTGCATCTCAACAGTATTCACTATGGAATCTGTGAATTATATAAAGCATGCAACTTATTGACGAAAACAACTTATCTAGATTTATTATGCATGTATGGGTGATAATTAGGCTGCTTTTATTGCTTTCTGAGATGTCACAAGTGGTGCATTTTATGTACATGATGAACCTTTGAATTATGATAATGATGTGTAACAACTTAAACGTTTTTTTCTTTTCGATAAGATGAATTAATAAATGACACAAATCTGTCGAATTAGCCCACATCCTGTTTTGTAGGTCAGTTTAGAACCATTATACCACATGGCTAATGGTAAACATTTTCTTTAAAAGAATAAATATCGTTGAGACAATTATATATATTTCGCTCAATAGATTCAAATTGGGCTTGAACTCATTGACGCATGATTATTAGGTCATCTTAATACCGATATACTAATGACCCATTAGTTTAAATTAAGGGTGATAAATCCAACAATGATTTTGATAAATCCACCATAAGTGTGTAATACTGATTTGTACGGTACAAACTTTTATTGCATAAGGATGGTGGATTTATCAAAATGTTGGGTGGAAATATCACTAGCCTTAAATTAAATTCTGAGCTATGGTGTACAATTACCATATAATCAGCTTGTTTGACTTTCGAGCTGATATTTTTCTATTTTAACATTTGGAGTTTTGGACTAACTGAGTAAATACGTATGCTAACAATTTGATGGTTTGGAAATAAAAACTAAAATAATTAAAATTGTTATACTTTGTTGTTAAATATTTAGATGCATTGGGCCTTCCGCTTTTAAAAAGCAAACTATCTTGATTGGTTGGCCTACTGATAGATTAGCTTTTTCTTCTTTTACGTAATTTCAGAATTCTATTTTTTTTACTTTGAGCTTAAAAGGAATTTGAAGTAGGTGTTTTCTGAATTATATGAAGCCAGTAAGCAAACAGCGAATCCATGGATATTTGAACCCGAATCTCCAGGAAAAAGCAGAATATTTGATGGACGAACGGGGGATCCTTTTGAACAACCTGTTATAATAGGAAAGCCCTACATCTTGAAATTAATTCATCAAGTTGATGATAAAATCCATGGGCGTTCCAGTGGGCGTTATTCACGTCTTACACAACAACCCCTTAAAGGAAGGGCCAAGAAAGGCGGACAACGGGTAGGAGAAATGGAGGTTTGGGCTTTAGAGGGGTTTGGCGTTGCTTATATTTTACAAGAGATGCTTACTTATAAATCTGATCATATTAGAGCTCGATGATTTGGCGATTATATACAACCATTAACGCATGGTAATCAAAGCAAACCCCTAAAAATATTAATCTATTACTCGTAAATAACTTCGATGTTTTACATTTCAATATTTACATTTACATGATATAAGAAAAAATTATGGAAAATAATCAATATATCGTAAACCTGATAAATGGGCTAAACAGGGTCCAGTCCTCTGGGCTAGTTTATGGACTCTGACACTTCTTCGTGTATTTGTAATAATAAAAAAAATAAAAATTGAGAGCATACAAATAAACTAGAATTAATTATTTGGTTAAATAAACCTGTGACATCATATTTTTTAGTATTTATTTATAGATATATTATTATTATTATCCTTTAAAGATGGAACTATACACATAAACAGCATATCTATCAAAAATGATGATGTAGATATCAACCACTAGTAATTAAGAGTAATTTTAATATTAATTTCTTGTAAACAAACGAAATTTGTACACTTATTATATACTGTACCTTTTTAGTTACCGCTGACCGAGATGTCGATGAGCCAATGAGATCGAATCAGATTGAGAATAAGAATCACAGCTTTACACATTCAAACATCCATAATTTAAATTTATTTACATCCCATCCACGGATGATTCCAAAGAATTGAACCCCATTTTTCGGTTACTTTACGGACAACCTACCTTGGAATTATTCGCTATTATCTTCTTGTAAAATAAAAAAAGGCACAATCTTTTTGTACCCATGCCCCCTCATATAAATATATATTCTTATCACAAACTACTTATGATTTTGACTTGTTTTAAGTCTCATTTCCGAAGAAACCAAACACAATTCTGTGTTCCCCACATAACCCACTTGCTGCTTTCTATATTCTTCAACCTTTTTGTATTCTTTCGTATTCCCATTTTAAGTAAAAACGGGAGAGTTTTTCCCTTTTCAAGTTACCCAGAAAGGGCGATCTACACGGCTTAATCGGTTATCCACGTGACCGTTTTTGACCCTCTAGCCCCCCCCCAACCCACACACACTACGAGTTCATCTTGGTGATGGTTTCAGATTCCAGATATTAGGTGTTGTTTGTTTTTTTAAGAGGTTTTTGTCTGAAATCTGAAAACCACATCTGAATATTCAGAGGTGGTTCATAAGTCTGAAACTGAATATGAAATTGGATCTGAATAAGATCTGAATGTCAATATTTATTTATGTTACCATTTAATTTATTAAAATGTATGATTTATATGAAAAATAAACTTTGCTAAATACAAAATGATTACATATATATGTCTAGACGCTTTTGTTATTGTTTATTTTTGAAAAGAAATGTATGTACATGAAAAATTTGGTCTGAATATATCTATCTATATCTATATAAATTATATATACAGTACTACTTTTGTAAAAAAAATCAAATACGCTATTAATGGCTAAAACTTTTAACGTTTGCTAACATATATGTTGTTATTCTTTAGAGCAATAATTAACGACAAAGTCGTCAAAAAAATTAGTAGCACTAATTTCATTTTCTTATACTGTATAACTTATTAATTATTAATTGATTAATTAATGATAATAAATTAAATAATTATTCCAATCTTATCCAATTGTATAAACACCCAACAGATTCTATCCATTCCGACTTTTCCCTCACCGCCTCCGCTCATTCAAAATTAAGAGATCTTCACTCAAATCATCTCTTCCCATCTTCTATACATTGGTGTGCAATTGTGTGTAATGATGATATGAAAACAGAGGCAACAACCGTTGAAAAGTCGATGCCGGCTACGGAAATAGTAGTTTCCGGCGACGGCGATAAGATATATTCTGTGATGGTGTTTAACAAGAACGATTGCAACGATGTGGGAACAAACTGAGATATATATAGATTGTTGGGGAAGAAGAATAAACTTGTGTGAGAGAAAAAGTGTGATATTGTTTCTTTAAGAGTTTTTCAGATTGTGTTTGGAGTCTGAACAAAATTGAGGTTTTTCAGATGTTGAAGCTCTGAAAGAAGAAAAAAAAACAAACGCACTGAATCTGAAAAACCTCTGCCCGAATCAGAGGTAAGAGGTTTTTCAGAGTTTTTTCTCAAAAACAAACAACACCTTAGTGTTCAAACAAATATAAATAGTTCTTTTAGGGATCGATACCACTGTTTAATCTACGTAACTCATCCTATCATTAGTTATACTAAGTTTTTACATAATTATATTTTGGTTTGTGAGTGTGGAAATTATAAATGGTCCTAGCATTTGATTTATCAACCTCCACATATAGTGCTTTGTGCATGGGTCCTTTACTTTTTGAAAATATTTTTATATCCGTCTGTTTTACATGGGGGCGTGTTGTTTGTGTGAGTGATTACACAGCTGTGTATTTTGATAATTGTATGCCCAATTGCATGGAAAATGGAAGATATGTGTGATGATAATTTGTTTGTTATCAATTTGGCTATTGTAACAAGTGGGGTTATCAAAATCTTTATTTACAAGGAATGAAAAAGATGATATGTTACACATCTTATGATTGTTACGTTGTTTGGTGGGTTACGATTCCTGGACCAACATTTGAGTCATTGTGACGTCGAACTTGTGAAACACAGTTATCTGCAAATTACAAGAAAAAAAACTCGCTCGAGATCATTTTTTTTTACAGTGGTTTACATTAAGCAACTATGGTAAAAACGCTTTCCTTTCTTGAGGCTGCCGGCTTTGATTGTTGTCGTTGACCACAAAGTAAAATTTTTTAATAATTGATTGAGTCACGAATACAAGTTTCCTTTTAACACCTTGCAAATCGATGATCCTTGGTACACCACACATGAATTTCTTGTACGTTGATATATAGTTGTGTGGTTAGGTTACGTTGAATCGCGGAACGTCCTTTTAGATTAACTTATTAAGTAGACCAAAAAGTCAAAGGTTTGTGCCTTTGTGCTTTGTGGTGTGAAAACAATATACGTAATGTACTTGCTAGGAAATTTACATTATATGTGTGTATGGTTGAGTCGAGGGCTTACGGACTTTTAGGAGCTTGACCTTTTAATTTTAATAAAATGAAGCTTTCATAGAAAAATAAGTCCCGTTTGACACGAAAGAAAGCGACATTTAATGAAGAAAACAAAACAAGCTACTAGAAGCTATTGAAATAATCGGTTTACGATTGTTGTGAATTGACACATTTATATATACGATTTGCCCATCAATATTCACAATGACTATTGTCGAATAATGATACATGCATGTTTTTAGTAAATGATCAATCAAGTGGTTGTAAACAGACGTCGATCACGTACACATTGTAAGACTTTTGATTCATCGATCTGACCTATCTCATCATTTTTCAATTAAACCCCTTATTCCCGTTATTAATTAATTAGTAATAATATAAGTAATTATAATTACTAACTTAAACGACTCGTTATTAGTTAATTAAATTATCAGTCTTTGTCAAGGAGTTTGGTCCAACTAATTTAATATATTTTTTTAACAGATGCATGTTTCAGCCAATCAGATTGTGCTTATAGGTTGGTCGGTGTTGTTACATAAGCTATGATACGGGACCATGATTTAGATATTGATTATCTCAGTTTTTAATTTGTTCATCTTATGTTTAACATATTTAATGTCAAGTTGGTTTTAATTATGTCCAGACTAACAAACATGCAGTGATCAGCTAAATATTCATGGTGTTCTGCAAATCAAAATCAAGCATCAAAGACTATTTAATTGTCATATGGTTCATCATCTAAGCAATCCGAAGTTGTCTTCGAAAGCGATATCTTGGACCTTATGGTTGTTTTTTTTGTCCTTATTCGACGATTTTATTACATTTTTCTTGTAATGACGTGAAGACTAAGTGTTAGTAGTGAGGTCCAAATTTGATTTTTTCTTTGCAAGTTGAGTTTTGTGAGCTTCTATTTGTTGCATCATGATCATGGACCACTCTATTATAAATTGTTAAATAAACTTGAAGTTTAAGCGTATGTTCCACAAAGTTTGCAATTTTTTTTTTCATTTTCTATTTGGGCTAGCTCACGTTTATTCTTTGGAACAATGAAAGTTCGAAAAGGGAAACGATCTGAGGTACATTTTGATTTGATATTTGGTTCTTTTCTTGATGCCGTTTTATGTTGATAAATGCAGATACATGGTATCGGGTTTATGTTTTTTTTTTGTAGGCGTTTTGGCCGTCCATTGTGATGAAAAAATGGTTGAATATTCAGCCGAAGAATAATGATTTTAGTGAAGATGAAGTCGATACAGAAACTGAAAGTGAAGATGACGGTATGTGGTGGATCATGGAAAACCTTCAGTTTGGTTTGTTTTCAGATTCTTTTTTTCATGTTTGTTTAACACTTTTGCAGTTTGTTCTCTTAAAGATGAATTGGTGGATTTTAGCGAGGTTCGTGCTCGTAGAACACAATGGAACAACATGTCTGCATGCTCGAGTCAAACCTCAAATAGTAATTACCGCGTTTTTGTTGCGTTTAAATCTATATATTGAAAAGAAAAAAAAAAGAGATTGAGTTCATGGCCTCCTACTTAATGTTGCAAACGTACTACATATTCTGATATCCACGAGGTTTATAAATAAACTTGAAGAAATACAATACTAATCCAGTATTTTTGCCCAATAATGTTGAAACATCTTATGTTTTGGCTGCTAGAAAATAAGTTAAAGTTACATTACCCACATTAATATATGAAAAGCAACAGATCAAGTGTGTAATTAGTCTTTAGTAGCTGAAATAAAACACTATTTGGGGGCCCTGAGATTTTTGTTCTTTTTATTCGGAAGGCACCAATTTACTCGGTTTATTACTTTACTGACCTATTAGTTATAAACGAAAAGTTGGTACCACGATTTCCAGATATAACTGATCACCATCTCTTTTGATGATTTTGTATACTTTTAGGGACACCTGCAAAACCGTTAGTGAAACATAAGAGAGGGAAATCAGAGACTATGCGTGTTCATTATATTAAATCGAAAGATGTGAGGTTCGGCTCTAAAACTGTACTTGAGATGTTACATACTCCTCAAAATTATAACCTGATTTTGGCCTATTTATTATGATTCCGGTGTCTTTTTAGGGTAACGATAGGGACTTGGAATGTTGCTGGTAAGCTTCCGAATGATGACCTTGACATCGATGAGTGGCTTTGTATGCAAGAACCATCTGATGTATATATACTCGGGTAAAGACTGTTTATATATACTCATGTTGATTATCATATATATAAGTGGATTGATATAAGCCGTTAGCTTTTTAAAGTTGATTTTCAGACATCTTCAAAAAAGTTGCAACTATATAGTTAATATGACCGCTGATCAATTTGTTCATTGATCGTCAGTTTCCAGGAAGTCGTCCCTTTGAATGCTGGGAATGTCCTTGGAGCCGAAACTCGAATACCAATACAAAAATGGGAAACCATCATCCGAAAATCTTTAAACAAATCGCCAGAACCTGATGAACCCATACCAAAAAGCTACAGTGCCCCAACCTCTCCTGTTTCGGAAATCCTCAACAATCCAGATTTATCGTCATCAAAAACAATCAACCCCGAAAGAAGATTCTATAGTCTAGATTGGCCTGAATATGCCTTGGATATAAATCAAAACATTTGCAATATTTCGGGAAAGAAGTTACGTAGAGTGTTAAGTAGTTCTGATCGAGTACGTAATGAATGGTTTACAAATCCTACTGATTTTGGTCCTAAAGGCAATGTGGTTAATCTTGGGGGTTTTAGAAGACTGCGTCGTAGCTCGGGAGACTTGAGTTTGTTATGGAGTGATCAACAAGAGAGAGCTAATGATGTTGAGACTCTTTATGATGTATGTGAACGAGTTTCGGAAGGAGAAGATGATTATGGTGATGATGATGAGGATGATTCTTTTGTTGATAAAATACAAGTAGAACACGAGAATGTACCTCTTCGAAGTGGTGGAAAATTTCGTAGGTATGAAACTTGTCACACTTATTATTTTCAGTAAATAACTACTCTCTTCCTCACAAAAATGAAAAATACAATTATTGCGGTTTTTAGTTAATAGGATGCCAATTTTACCGTTAGAGGCGTAAAACACTACTAATTTGAAATGATTTGTATGCTCCTTGCGGGTGGTACTACAAAAAAAATGTCATTATATCACACTTTTTTTTCCACGCTTTTAGATAGTGTGTAAATTTTTTTGAAAAATATAAGATTTTCCACACTTATATATGTAAGAAATAAAAGCTCACACTTGTAAGTATGGAGAAATGACAACTTTACAACGCTTAAAAGTGTGAAAAAAATTTTTATAACACATGATTTTCCCACACTAGAGAAGGTATGGATACATTGGCTGTTACAAATCTTTTTTTACACTTTTATGTGTTGACAAGTTTTAACATCTCCACACTTTTTAAGTGTAAACTTGTTATCCAAAGTTTTCCTCACACTTATTTTTTTCCTCAAACCTATAATTATAAATAATTTAATTAACATAATTCTATACATTTTAAAAAGGTGTGGGAAAAAAGGGTGGATAAATAATATTTTTGTTGTAGTGTGCCGCGGACACGTACCATTGAAATATGGTACGGGATTAGGTCCCCTCAAAATTACTTTTTTTCACTACTAATTTGAAAATGTGGCGGCAATTATCGTATTTAGGTTAACCAATACTGAGATGAGATCATTGAACAACAATTTTTTTAAAGAATGGATAACCAATGATATTGTGTCATGTGTACAAAAACTCATTTACCCCATCTTTTTCAAAATCAAATATCTCACAAACTGCAAGCCAAAAATTATAAAAATTGTACCATAAAAATCAACATTTTCTCCTCTTCAATTAGAGATCCTACAAGGTATACTTTCGACAACTTTTTTTTTTTGTCATTTTTTGGTGGGTTTTACAAATTACTAACACATGTATTAACGTGTTGCGTTTAGGGTTTAGGGTTTTACAAAAACCCCAAACCTAAACCCTAAACCATAAACGTATTACTATACCCTAAATCATACTAAACCATATACCCTGCTAAAACCCTACTAAAATGTAAAGCCTAAACCCTAAATTCTAATTGTAACCTTAAATTAAATGTACAACTAAACACTAACACATGTGTTAATAATTTGTATAATTCACCAAAAAGTAAAAAAAAAAAAAAAAAAAAAAAAAAAAAAAAACTCGTCAAAAGTATACCTTGTGTGATCTTAAATCGAAGAGAAGAAAACGCTGAAATTTATGGTGCAAATTTCATAATTTTTCGAGTTGCCGTTTGTGAGATAATTAATTTGATCTTGGGGGTAAATGAATTTTATACAAATGGCACAATCTCATTGGTTCTCCCATACATTAAAAAAATGTTGTACTGTAATGAACTTTTCTCAACCAATATTTTCAACCTCCGTCCCATTACAAGTGTCCACTTTAGACTTTTTGTAGTCTTTCTTTTTCAACTTTGACCTTAAATATTTTTGTTTGTGTTATATAATACTCGATGAAAATTGTATCAATGAAAATACATTTAAAACACAATCCATTCATATATTTTGAATCAACTATTATATAACGCAAACAAAAATATTTAAGGTCAAATTCATAATAGAAAGACTTTCAAAAGTTAAAACTGGACACTTATAATGGGACGGAGTAAGTAAATGCTTATGATAGGTAATGTATTAGATTAGTTTTATCTGGCAAATGAAGTTGACGATTAATACCCGATCAATCAGCTTATGCTCACATTTAACGCAGACATAATGGACATACCTTAATTAATATGTTTTAGGTACATGCGAATTATGAGCAAACAGATGGTGGGTATTTACATTTCGATTTGGGTTCGTAAAAGGCTGAGAAGACATATAAACAATGTTAAAGTATCACCAGTTGGCGTCGGGCTTATGGGATACATGGGTAATAAGGTATAATTTCATCTATACTTACATCAATCTATAACTATGAGTGTGCAAAAATCAGGATAACACAGTGAACAAGTTTTGTTTCAGGGATCGATTTCGGTTAGCATGTCTCTTTATCAAACTCGATTATGTTTCGTTTGTTCTCATTTGACCTCCGGACATAAGGATGGGGATGATGAAAGGCGTAACTCTGATGTTGTTGAGATCTTGAGACGTACACGATTCTCGTCGGTTTTAGACCCCGATCAACCTCAAACAATTCCATCTCATGAGTAAGTTAACTATTTAGCTCTTTTGTGAGTACGATAGAGGTAGGAATCTCCACCCATTTACTTAAAGATTAATTTATCTGGGTTGTATATCATCATTGCTTTCACTTATAAATGCTAAAAGGAAAAATCTAAAATGTTTCAAACTGGTCAAACATGCTGTAAGTTAACTAAAATGTATAATTGATACATTAACTACTTATACACATTAAACAGTTTTGAATAATGGACAAACAAACATTTCAGGTCAACCTACCTGAGTTGTTACACCCGGTACCAAAAAATAGTTTTGACCCATTAACCCATCCAGTGATTTTGCAACCTCTAGTGTATATTCTTGCTGTCATGTGCATAATTCATCTTTTGTTTTGGCAAACAGTCGGATATTCTGGTTTGGGGATTTGAATTATCGTATCAATATGGGGGATGCAGATGTTAGAAAACTCATTGCCATGAAACAATGGGACAAACTGCTCCATAATGATCAGGTAAATAATATTTATAATTATTAAGTTCAACATATGACCTTTATAGGATCTTTTTTAAAACAATCTCAATGGTACTATCATCGATGCAATACGTTGACAACTTGACATGTAATGATGTGAACGCACGTGCCAAGTATTTCGTTTCATAATGGACTACTGAAACACTTTGGTGCTGTATAACTAATTATATGGTATTGCGTTTCTTCTCACTGCAGTTATGCAAAGAACTTGGAAGCAGGGGTGTCTTTGAGGGTTGGAAGGAAGGTGTTATCGACTTCCCACCTACTTACAAGTATGAGCTTAATTCGGATCGACACTTTGGTGAAAATCTGAAAGAAGGGGAGAAAAGAAGAACGCCAGCATGGTAAGTGTTTCGTTTGACTTTTAAGGTCAAATATAAATTGGGATCATTTATGTGAAAAGGTGAAACAATTTATACAACACTAGAGAGATATCTATATTTTATTTCATACAAAGATACTTTTTAAGATAGTTGAAGCTTGAAATCATCGGTTTGACCATGAAAGTCAAATAGTAATACTGTATGTTGATTTATGTGAAAACATGATGAATTTTCTCGGGTAACACAGGTGTGATCGCATATTATGGCTGGGAAAAGGCATAAAACAACTTTGTTACAACAGAGTGGACTCAAGAATGTCTGATCATAGGCCAGTCAGTTCAGTTTTTTTGGTCAAAGTTGAAGTTTTTGACCCTAGAAAGCTTCGTCGAGCTCTCAATTTGACTAGTGCGGCGGTGCACCCAGAGATAATTATAGATGATGAACAAGATTTGGATATATAGCAAGTAGTTGCAAGGTCCAATTTGTTGATTTGTTTTTTTTTTTCTAGGATTCATGTATAGTGAGAGTGAAGGGTTTAGTGCGTGAACATGTATTAAACTATGTTCTCATGTTATGTAGCGAACAACTCAGGTTTCCATTGTATGTAACGAACTTGTGATTCCTTTACATTGTATGTATTTGGGAAAAATTAATGGTTGTAAGTGACGCCACGTTGAAGCTTATATGATCGCCACGTGGAAAAAGTACCGTAAATTACATACAATATAAGAAAATTACAAGTTCGTTACATACAATGGAAGCCCGAGTAGGTCGCTACATATCATGAAGGTTAGGTCATAGTTTGATACATTTTCACGCACTAAACACGAGAGTGAAAACATGCAATGTTGAGTTCGGGTTTACAAACGTTGTTCATGTTGAAGATACGTGGTTTGCCTAAAGCTTTCCCTATCGGGGTATTTGTTTGATTGATTGACAATTGTGTCATGCATATCATAGATCAATTCGGACGACAGTACTTAATGTACTGAAATTACTAAACCATGCTGTGTCTCAAACATGCAGCAAGGTAAAAAATGACTATTAACTTGCAATCAAGTGTGAACATGTAATTTGAGTCACTCTACAACATGCATCTATTCTCTCTGTTTTATCATCTGTAACTCTGTAAGGGCCATATATATATTGGTTTCATGATCTTGAATGTCTTTGTTGTCGTCGTGAATATTGTTGTTATAATATAAAAGAGCTTAACTAGAGGTTAAGTTTTGTATTTATTTAATTTTTCTTTGAATATCAAATTTGCTTCAATTTTAACTTAATAGCTTAATCTAAAGTATTATTTTGTATTTATTTAGAAGAATAAAAGGAGACATACATATATGCAGCTTAATTTAATTATAGAAAAATTCAAACAATCTCATAGAAATATTCATTGCTTTATTTCTTACAT
Source organism: Helichrysum umbraculigerum (assembly GCA_949592205.1). Lineage (NCBI taxonomy): Eukaryota > Viridiplantae > Streptophyta > Magnoliopsida > Asterales > Asteraceae > Helichrysum > Helichrysum umbraculigerum. Next base: position 200,469,914 of record CATIUR010000001.1, on the reverse strand, counting down.
ATACAAACTGAAAAACCCCTATAAACATAAGAAAAAAAACCCAATTATCAAATATATATATAATCAAGCGACGACTTTTTGCAGTTTACTTTTTCATTCGACTCTGACTTTTGTATTAAAATTATCGTTTGGAATTAATAATAATAAAAAACTTTATATTTTATCAAATGAAGCTACAATGCAGTTTCATTAGTAATGTATAGCCAAAGAACTCACAATTATGTTATGTTGAGTATTGGATGTAATGGAGAGAAAGGTGAACCAAGCCCCAGCCATCGGCATCGACCTAGGAACAACATACTCATGTGTTGCTGTTTGGATCCGTAATCGAATTGAAATCATACCCAATGATCAAGGCAACAATATTACACCTTCAATTGTTGCTTTCCGTGATGAAGAACGTCTAATTGGGGATGGTGCCAAGAATCAAGTGGCCAAGAACCCTGCTAATACCATATTTGGTTAGTCTACTACTTTCTCATACTTATCATTTGATTTTGAGCAACCGGACAAGGTTCAAATAAGAACCAACTGAAAGTTGATAACCGTAAAAACCACAAACCACAAGATTACGTCTTACGGAGTATTTCACAATGTCAACATTGACTAAGGTTCACATGAGAAACAAAAAAAGATTGAAGACATAGTGTGTCGTAAACTTAATTTAATTGGTTTCAACTTTTTGTAGGTTTCTAACCTCTATCGATATTTAAACTTTGTCAAATGTGAACTAACACGTTGATTAACATGTGGTTCTAACAGTTTTCAACTTTTGGTTAGTTCTTATATATCATTAGGAGCTGTACAAAACCGTCTACAAGATTTGGATCCAAAATAAAATTGTATATCTTAATTTATACCTCCACGAGTTCCCAATAAACTGTCCACAAGATTGTATGTTAATATTATTGGGAACTAGGAGTTGAAAAATCTCTACTTGATATCTATTTGCATAATCAGACCTGGTTTTTCAGATTCTAAGAGATTGATCGGAAGGAGATTCAGTGATTCCAAAGTGCAAGAAGACATGAAGTTGTGGTCTTTTAAACTCATAGAAGGGCCAGCGGACACACCAAAGATTGTTGTCGTGTACAAAGGTCAAGAGAAACAATTTTCAGCAGAAGAAATTTCATCAATGATTCTGGGCAAGATGAAAGAAATTGCTGAGGCCTACCTTAGAAAAGTTGTGAAAGATGCAGTGATAACAGTCCCAGCTCATTTTAATGATTCACAACGTCAAGCAACAAAGGATGCAGGCACTATTGCTGGTTTAAATGTCATCCGCATGATCAATGAGCCTACATCAGCTGCTATTGCGTACGGGTTGGAGAATAAGTCTGATATCATCGGTAAGATTAATGTGCTTATCTTTGATTTGGGTGGGGGTACTTTTGATGTCTCTCTATCTACCATAGATAAAGGGGGGATTTTTGAGGTGATAGCTGTATCTGGTGACACTCATCTTGGAGGTGAGGATTTTGATAACTCCATGGTTGATTATTGCGTTAGAGAGTTCAAGAGAAGATAGAATGAAGATTTGACGGGGAACCAAAGAGCACTAGGGAGGTTAAGATTTGCTTGTGAGAAAGCAAAAAGGATTCTCTCATCTACTACTCATACGTCAATTGAACTGGATTGTTTGCATGAGGGGATTGATTTTTCCATGAGATTTACTCGATCTAAATTTGAAGAATTAAACATGACCTTGTTTGATAAGTGTATCGAAACTCTAGAGCATTGTTTAAAAGACGCAAACCTTGAAAAAGCATGGGTAGATGAAATTATTCTTGTTGGTGGCTCGACTAGGATACCTAAGGTCCAACATCTGGTGTGTGAACTTTTCAACTGGAAGGAGCTATGCAAGGGCGTGAACCCTGATGAGGCTGTTGCATATGGTGCAGCCATTATGGCTGCAAAGTTGAGTGGTGGAAGTGATAAGAGTCTTCAAGATGTGTTGCTACCGGATGTCACCCCTTTGTCACTTGGTGTAGAAGTGACTCGAGAAGTATTTAGTGTTGTTATACCGCGGTACACTAAAATCCGAAAAAATTCTAAGTCTAGGATGACTAATAAAAGTCTTTCTAAGTTTAGGATGGTCAATTTAATGTTTTCTAACTATAGGATTTTGAGTTATTTTTAATTACTCTCCCCTTTTTTGTTCTCTTAAACGTTCTCAGCCACTAGTTTTAGACATTTTATTTTTTTGTCTTTTATATTGTCAGATCCACTTTTCACTTTTTATACTAGATTTTATTTTCATTTAATATATATTTTTTACTTATATTCTTATATATTAATATATTAGAATTAATTTATGTTAGATGAAGTACATACGATTAAATTGATATGACTAAGGAATATATTCTTTTATTACCATAAGTTTTGCTTATCAGAGAAATATTCTCTGTTAGCTTTGTTTTTATATGGGGATTATTTTTCTTTAAAATGAACTATTTCACAAACCAGTAAAACACACACTATTTTATTTAAAAAGCAAGTAGTGATAAATGCATGCTCAAATTATATAACAAGCATCAAATAAGGTATGTAATTTTACTGTATCTCCTTACCTTTATAGAATCCGAATTGTTGTGATGGAATTAGAGCATCCCTTTGTGATAAGTGTTTATTGGGGTGGTAATGTTATATATGATAATGGATTTATCAAGGGTGATCAATCAACTTTTAGTGCTACAATTGCGGTTAGACATAAATTAAGTTTTGATGAATTTGTTAATTTAATATATGCACATGTTGGTGTTGAAAAAGTAGAATACAAGTTGAACATCAAACTTTATCACCAACTTAATGGGATGCCTAATGTTGTATTACTCTACAATGATGCAACATTAGAGACACTGTTTTTTTTAGCCGAGATAGAGGAACATTTTTGGGGTCAAATTCATGTTGAAATTGAGAAAATTATACATGAACAAATCATGCCACCAAGTGATACAAGCTTTATGCAACTCTTACGTAGATTTTCAACTTCTTCACCTAGTTCTCAAATTTCCACACCATCTACACAATTTCCAAACGATGTAACATTTGCACCCATTACAATTTTCTCAATGCTGAAAAAAGTTGTACACACTGTCCATTATGCTGAAAAAAGTTGTACGTGTGGTAAGTGGCAAGCGTACAAATTTCCATGTTCGCATGCATTGGCTGTTTGTCGAAAAAGAAGAGACAACCCTCTTGACACTTTGAATAATGTGTACACTACGATGACGTTTAGGCAACAATATAATGCTAGCTTCGTCCCGTTTGCTCACGTTGATTACTGGACCGACCCTCAATGGAAGATTCAAGCAGATTACACAAGACTTGTTGCAACCACAGGAAGAAGACGACGAAATCGATTCAGGAACGAAATGGACAACCATGATTCAGGAGGCTCACGTAAATGTTCACAGTGTCGCACTACCGGACACAATAGCCAAACTTGTAACCAGCCTCACCCGCGTTAGTTTCACGTTACTGATGTTGTTGATGTACCTTCGATCTTTTTTTTTTTTTTTTTTTTTTTATCATATGTCTCTTAATAAATCAAATTGGTATTATCTTGCACTATTAATTCCCCTGTGAATGTAATGAATTAAATTCCTTTTCATGAAGTATAAATTTGTTTATGTTATCTAGAATATAATAATATTGATACAAAAGCGTAAAAATGTAGCAAAAGAGTAGAAACGAAAAAAGCATATAGAGAATTGAAGATTGCAGTAGGTTATCCAATTGTTAATAATTCATAACAATAACTAATAGTGTTCTCATTATTGTAATAAGTATAAAAAGAAATATATATAATTTTAAAAGAAAAGTAATACTATATAATATGACTAAAGCTGTCAGGTGCTGTACTTTGTTGACCACGAAAAACAACAAACGGAAAAGAAAATAAAAAAGAAAATCAAAATCCTATATTGAGAAACATGAATGTCAGTCATCCTATTGTTAGAAATACTTTTACAAAAGATCCTATTCTTGGACTTTCTCCACTAAAATCCCTACAAGGAAAACTAAAATTTTTACTACAGAAAAAGACAACCCATCTTTCTTGTCTTTCAAGATCTATCAAGGTGAAAGAGTCACATCTGTAGATAATCATCTGTTGGGGCAGTTAACAATCAATCGAGTTCCATCTGCTACAAAAGGAATTCCAAGTATAGAAGTATGCTTTGAAATTGATGTCAATGGTATGCTTACGGTCACAGCTAAGATACTATCCACGGGTATGACAAAGAAACTCACCATAACCAACAAAAATGGAAGATTGTCTAAGGAAGAGATTGAAAAGATGGTAAAAGATGCTGAAAAGTACAAATTTGAGGACCAGGAATTCAAGAAGAGACTGGATGCATACAATGCACTAGATAATTGCATACACATCTTGAAGAACAAGATCAAAGTATACGAAATAAAGAAGACGGTGAGCCCAGAGAAATTGAAGAAAATGGAGAATGTTGTTGTTAACATGGCCAAGTGGCTCCTGGACAACCAAGCTGCACCTGCAGATGAGCTTCAACACAAGAAGGTACATCAGATAAATTGTATGCATGCATGATTGCTTACCAAAGTTGTAGGCCTAAAATGAAATCTTGTAGGTCTAAAATTATAAATTATTGTCGTTGAACTTTATTATTTTCTAATCTTTTGTTTATTGTTATTAGATGATGTTGAAGTGCGACGTGCATCGCTTTGAGACTGGACCAGTACTAAAAAATCGTAGAAGGATAAGCTGGTTTGAATGTTTATTTCCGACTGAAGAGTAACACGCAAGTTTTGATAAACTGATGTAAATAAATGAGCCAAGTCCTTTATTCATGAGGTTGCTTGATATATACTTAGTTTTTGCTTTTGATCCTTCGCTTTGGTCTTTGGATGATTTTTTCGGATGCTCTTGTAACTTTGCAAGGTACAATCAGTGATAATAAATACTTGTACATATTTGCAGACTATCAAGTTATGAAGTTTTATGTACATAACAATCATAAAGTGATAAAATTAAAGCATCTTTTGAGCCTTTACAAACTACCTACTGCCGTTGGTCAATAAAGTGACTCATATAAGTTCCATATATTTTTGGATGCATGCCTAATTTCACTATTCACATGAAAGATATTTGAAAAATAAAGCTATGTACTCACACTACAAGAAAAAATGGCTTTAGTGACACACCGATTTTCGTCACTAAAGGCATAAATATCGTCACTAAGGAGCTTTAGTGACGGAAATAATTTCGTCACTTTTTGTCACTATAGGTGCGTCACAAATCCCAATTAGACACGAAATACTAAAATCGTCACTAATTAGTCACGGAAAAAGAGACATCACTATATTTGTGACAAATGAATTTGTCACTAAATTTCGTCACTAGCTAAGAATATTCATCACTAATTTATGAGCTTAGTGACAAAAACTACATAGAACCAGATGCGTCACTAATTGATCAGATTAGTGACAAAAGCTATTCAACACCAAACACGTCACTAGTGACAAGTATGCAAGAATAAAAGCTCAAATTCACACGTAAACCTGTATTGCGGTTATATTAAAACATAATGATTTATGACAATTAATATAGAAAATATTGATTTCATTAACAAAATTCAAATTGGATCAAACTCTAAAACAAAACTAAAACCAAAAGTCGATACATCTACAATGTACCAACAATTGTCACAATCTTAAGTCTTTATGTTTCCACGAAAAAGAAAAACTAAACATGACTACATTTCCAGGATGAATCAATATGTCTTCTGCTCCCCTTTTAGTCTTCAAGCACCTTTACCTATCAATGACCAATATCATATTAGTTTTAGGATTATTATATTACATATAAGCTTCTACTAGACATGTAATGATGCAATGATGGGCAGGTGGGTCAGTTTGGGAACAGGGTCAAAGTGGGTTCGGGTAAAGTTAAAAACGGGTCCTGATGAAAACAAGATCGGGTCATGCCATGATGAGAGTCAGCGAGTGGCTGCTAAATCCTTCACTCAGACAAGTATGAGAGCTTTGGGTTAAAGTGGGACATACCTGTATGCATAGTAATTTATCTTTACCCTACCCTTGTGAATAGTATAAGTTCTAAAGTTGTTACTTATGGACTTGGGGACTTCACATATGTATTCCTTAAAGAATAGTAGAAGGCTAGAAGCTCTAAAGTTGGTATCCCATAAAGAATAGTAGAAGCTCTAAAGTGGTTACTTATGGACTTGAGGACTTTACTTAAAGAATACCGTAAGCTCTAAAGTTGTTACATAAGAACTGAAATGGCTATTCGATTAACAAGTGGTCTAAATCAAACTCACACTATTTAGGCCTTATTAATTGATTTGACTAACACTAGTCAAAATACATATACATATTCATTTTCCACCTTGCTTTGCTGTTTACACATAATATATAAAGTAGCATATGTTATTAGGAAAATGACACAAACCAAAGTACCAAACAACCATACAAGACAAAAACAAGAGCATATATGGATGTGGAAAAAGAACTTAGATATAAAAAAGACACAATATGTGTTCAACCTATATTTTTAGCAAATGAATAATAACAGCGAAGTTACTAGACTAACCCGTCTCGATAAATGAATCTACTGCCATAGTAGACCTTGCTCGATTCAAACTATCTTTTATCTGATCATGTGAGAGGTAATACAATAAACACTAAAAGATAAAAAATTGTTTGACCTTAGATATTCATAAACCCAAAGACTGGTTTGCTTACTCTCAAACCAATGCCTCAAACAGTGAAGGTCTCTTGATAAATCGAGAAGGATAATCAAACATTATGTGTGATCGATTAAAGAATGTATCACCAATTTCAAGATTAGTATTTTCTGTAGAAAACAATATATGAAGAACGTAAAAAAGCATGTAAAGATTCAGGATTATAGTTACGATTTACGAATTAACCTGATTTAACGATACTGATAGGCAAGAAGATCTTGAACCCCAGAGATGCTCTCTTAGGAAGGGTAAATAACATGTGCTTTTGTTATTAAATCAAGTCGTGTTACTTCACGAGAAGTTGCAAGGCTGTATCCCTGAAATAATCAGGATGTATGAACAAAACAGTATTTTTAGTTGGACTTTGTGTGCAAATTCTTGACATAGATGTAATGCACTTGACACCAGAAACAAATACAACCTAGTGGAAACAGTAAGAAAATAGTTTTCCATGCACACTGACAAGTTATAACCACAATGGCCTTCATTGTTATGTATGTACAAAGAGCCATATTCGTTGTATATGATGATAACACATAGATGTTCGTTTGATCACCCGAGGCCAAAACAGCTAATATATAAGCATAAAACCAGACTTGATTGTTAAAAGTTGGTACAACCAAAAGTTGCACGAAATTTAGAGATTTAAGACACTTCACCGTACTAAAATTCCACCTGAATTTTGCAAAATAAATAAATAATAATAATAATAATAATAATAATAATAAAAAAGAGGTAATTACCACCTGGAAGTTCCCGCTTGCAAACCTTTCACACAGATTTACCCAACGAGCAATCTTGATATCAGTAGGGGGATGCACGGTTGTCTCCTCTTTTTAGGGAACTTTTGAAATGTTGGTGCAACCTACATTGTTTGTTCCTATGTTGGCTCCCGAGATGTCTTTGTATGGCTTGTACCACGAACCAGCAATTTGAATCATAGTTCGAATTTTTCCTAAAACAAAACAAAACTGGGAATATAATTATTAATCGCCTTATATCTAAAGAAAGCTTCTAAATTCAGCCCAAACTAAGCTCATGGCCATAAAGTTATTAAATAATTAGATAAGAACTAAATAACTTATTCATAATAATACGTTTATAATATATTAAAATGTAAGATTAATATTAACAAAAGCTACAATATGACATCGAATGGAACTATTCCACCTGAGAAATACACTAGTATCAAATTACTTGCAAGAATGAACAGGATGATGCTAATTCACATTCAAGTTTATGCTACTTGAGCAAATCCTATAAACATGATGAGAAACCAAAGATTAGTAAAATACAAACAATATCAAAATATAAGAAGCTCAGATATGGATCTATATGTGTGTATATACATACAGATCTACATCAAATATGCAGAAAAACAAAGTTCAAAGTAAAGTTTAAGATCATATTCAACATCTACTAGTCTATTTACTTAATTTTAAAATGGCAGTAAGTACATATTTCATAACATTAACATCAATTACATAAAATTTCAAATACAACTAGGATCGAAGTAAGATGCAGCAATATATAATTCAAAATCAATTTGAAATCAATTACATTAGTAATATACTCGTGTCAAATTAGCTCTACAAGTATATCAGCGATCTATAGCTTTATATATATCATGAATCAGTGAATAAGTATATTATATATAGCTCAAAATTTCACGATGAAGAATGTATCATATATACTCGACGTATGTAATCAGTGAATAAAAAGTGTAAAATTCGAGTTCAAATGTGAGTGAGTTAAACAATTAAAGCAGATATGAATGAAAAAGAAAGGAATTAGTGCAAATAGTGATACCGATTTAAGCGATTTCCATGGTTAGATGATCGGTGTTCGTTAATTTAGGGCACACATGGATTTGGGGAACGAAGGAAATACACGAAGACTATTGAAGAGTCGGGCACACATGGATTTGTATACTGTTACGATTGTCCCCTAAAAGTGATGTCGGGTCGGGTCAAAGCGAGGATCCGCATTATTATTTAGGTCCGCGCTATTTTTTTCCAATAAAACCTAAGGTAACAAGATTGGGGTGTGTTAGTGACGTGATTTATTCAAAAAAGTGGGATCATAGATTTGTGGAGTAGGTATTTGTATTATTACTTAAATTAAATATTAAATATTATATACCTATGTTATTTTCTTAAGGCACTTGGAATATATCTATCTACAAATCTACAAATCCATATATTTGATTAACTAATTAATTGATAATTAAGAATTAATAATATAATATAATATTCTCATCAATAGTTTTAAATACCTAGCAAAATAATATCACTAATTTATTTATATCAATTAAATAAGCAGTGACGAGATTAATGACAACCAGAAATTTTGTCACTAATTAGTGTCGACAAATTTTTTTCGTCACTAAGATGAGTGGATAGTGACATAAATAAATGTTGTCACTAAATTACCATCACTAAAGCCCTTTTTTCTTGTAGTGTCACTTCGTCTCAAATTATTGTCACTCAAATTAAAGAAAGTGTAATCATAATCACTAGTCACTACGCGTTGGCGTACGTCTGATTGATTGAATATTAAAAACGGGCAATTATTTAGTGACATATCAAAATGAAAACGTTGACTATATATAACTTTGGAACGCAAGGAGTATTACGTTAAGTTCCAGTTTTTGTAGCAACATACATTTCTCAGTCAAACAGACATACGACATCATGTTGGTGTTGATTAGATCGGGTTTGGTTGACTTCGGCCCGTTTGCTTTTCTCTCGTTAAGTTCTGAATAAGTCATATATATAAATAATAATTGTTTATTTTATGTGCTTAATAATCGACTGAATAACTAATAATTACAAGTTTGACCCTCTACATGAGGCGGTTAAAATGTAGCTATGTCAAATGTTTTTAAAAATAAATGATTTACTATGAAGATTCACATTTTCAAGACTTGTATATATTATTAAGACACGACTTATAACAAATACCCCTAAATAACTCATCATGTCAAGTTCCAAACTATTAAATTCATTAAGTCGAAAATAAACAAGGGCTTCAGTTGACACTTTTTTGTTAAGCAATTTGTCGGTAGGAAATTAAGTTAACTACATTTTATGTCTTACTAGCAGCATACCCGCGCAAAGCAGCGGATAATTATATTTACTTCATGTTTGATTAAACCCATTAATTTTATTATATGATTTGGATTAAAATTTTCGTATGTCATAATATAATAATCGGGTGTCATATTATATTATTGAATATCTACATATAATATTATATCATCCAGGTAATTTATGACATCAAATTTAATAAAAAGTTATATACGTAGCAATTAATTAATTGTTAAATTATAGAGTTTCTAACCGATAAACTACAATTATTGTAGGGTAGAAAAAAAACGAAAGATGTTATTGATTTCTAGTGATTTTTTATTTTTGTCAATTGAATTAATGGTCAATCAATTTCATTTAATTAACTTCTATGATTATGTTTGCAAGGATAATTTAGGTAATAACTATTATTAAATTTAATATTAAGATAAAAAGTGGAGATGCATTATCTTAATAAATTATATATAGGAAGCGAATGATGACATAGATTTCTAGTGATTTTTTGTTTTTGTCAATTGAATTAATGGTCAATCAATTTGATTTAATTAACTTCTATGATTATGTTTGCAAGGATAATTTAGGTAATAACTATTATTAAATTTAATATTAAGATAAAAAGTGGAGATGCATTATCTTAATAAATTATATATAGGAAGCGAATGATGACATCGTTAAAATCCCAATTAACCAATTAAATTCTTTAATTTTGTTCAATTAGCTAAAATTTAGGATGAGATGATGTTATAAATACATATTTTGTATTGAAATATATTTATATATTAATTTATCAATATAATAATTATTATTTTAGGTTCCTAATTTCATTAGGAGACTTGCATAATGAGGATTTTAACTTTAAATAAATATAATCTTAATCTTAATCTTAATTCTTTGTATCTTATTACAATTATTAATTAATATACGCAATCAATCTATTAGACTACTTTCGTTTAAGGACTTTTGAACTTTATTGCATATCTTTTTAACGTTTACGAAATAGAATTTTATCGTATACATAATTCATGTAATTATAAAAAATCAAATTCACAATCAATGGCCTGTGTGTATATATGGGTTTGATGTATAAGTATAGAACTATAGATATGTTACAACCAGTAACAAATGTATCACGGTTAGGCCTCTCCCAACCGTGACACGAACTGACGCGTCAGTTGCCTGCCAGCTCAGCGCCACGTCAGACTGACACAACTGACACACAACTGACACACAACTGACACACCCCTGCCAACAGCAACATCACTTCCCTTATTTTCAGGGCCCCACACACTATTTAATCTATTTATTTAATACAAAAACTTAAATAACACATTAAATTAAAACTAAAAACATTACATTAATTAAAAATTAAATATTACAAATCCTAAAAAAATAAAATGTTACAATTCCTAAAAAAAGAAAAAATTACAATTCCTAAAAAAAGAAAAAATTACAATTCCTAAAAAGGAAAAAAAAATACATTTATTAATAATAAATTAAAACTAGCTAACGCGTTCGGAAATTTGGTGGGAGGCTCGAGATGTGTTCGATGAGGGCATCGCGAAGACGATGATGGACGACACGGTCACGCAATTCTTTATCCATACGTAGTTGCACCGCTACCCTTTCTTCCCACGTTCGTTGAGGTAGATTTTCCGGGTTTGTCCAATACTCTTCCTCGTGTGTACACATATTGCGTCCATTGTCTTCGATTATCATGTTGTGTAAAATGGTGTTTTAATTTGTAGATGAATTGGTATAAAAATGGTGAAAAAATGGGTAAAAGAAATGAAATGGAAATAATATTGAAGTTGTAGAAGTTGTGAAATATTTTGTTGGATTGGGTGTGAATGTTGTGAAAATGGGTGGAAAGTGGTAAATTGAAAAGTAAAATTGTATAAAGTTGTGGAATATTTGAAAGTTAGAGTGTGAATGTTGTGAAAAATTGGTTGGGTTTGGTTTGAATTTATAGTGGTAAATTGATTTTTAAATTTTTTTTTTTTTTTTTTTTTAAGCTTGCAACGGATCCCGACCGGTGGCCCCCACTATTTCCCTCTCTCTCTCCCGTCGGATTCCCGACGCACACCCACCGACGCGGCGTACCGACGCCCCGTGCCAACGGCGTCGGTGCGTCGGTACAACCGACGCCCCCCACCGACGTCCCGTTAGTAGCAGTCTTAGAAACACATTTCCAGGTATTTTCAACATGTTTGATCGATTCTCTACCTTATTGGCTAATCCTTTTTCATATGACTAGTTTGAGATAAAGAGAATATTTTTGCCCGAGGTTTCGTTACGTTCTGTCAAAAAATAAATAAAAAATAAACATAATAATAATATTAAAATTCTTCATAATATAATACGAGTAGTCGACAAGTACTAAGCATCCGGAATGTGATCACAAACTAAATACAAACACGTGTATTTATACTAGCACACAATATATCATTTATAATTGCTTGAAACTCTATTAACTATATAAGGTCTAATATATTAAACCTGTAATGTTGTTGACTTTTTAGAATGAAAATGATCTAGGACCTAAAGTTGTAAGCCTAAGTACAGATCTAGAAATATGATTGGTGGATGTAAAAAATTGATTTCATAAGATTAGGGGACAGAAAAAAATCAACCAATAAGATTAGTAGGTCTATTTTTAAGTGCGTCTAGTTAGTCCTGTATATGATTACTCTATTTAAAATATTACAAGATGGTTTGGGATGGCAAGCATCATGCCTCTCATACAGGAAAAGAGGGCTAACAATCTCATCCCTTGATTTTTTGATCTATAGTTTCACATTTACTGCATTATAACGTACCACATCGCATTTCAAAATTGTCGTATCCTGACAACATTGTATCTTACCTCTACAAATTTACCTTAAGATGCAAATTGTTTCGTCAACATCTAATCTATCTCTAAACCACCATCTCCTCTAAATTACACCCTTACAAGATAATCATTTTAAAATATGTACGAAATTTACGTGAGGCTGTTCTCATGTTGTTTTCTGTCACCTAACTCTCCGAAATATTATACTGAATTACGTTTTAAAAAGTCTGAGATGGGGCATGTTACCATCCGTTTGGCAAGAAAATTCTGATAAGATATATAAGTTTATGTTTAATGTTAAAGTCCGTATTTACTTTTCTCAAAATATCATTACCGTATGTGAACTTTTTTTTATCACTGCATCTACATGTTAAAGTCTTGGTTTATATGTCAAATATCGTTTTTGTGTTAACCGATTAGTTCCCGTTCTACCAGTAAAAAATAATCCATTGAGATGCATTATTTATCTAATAACTTTCTTATATGGAGTATAATTTATTTATGAGGTTAATGATAATGAACATGTAATATACGAAGTATATGTTTTTATTGAGCCATACGTCAAATGCTAAGTTGGCGGCTCATGAGGCATGCCATTTCAGCACCAAACTTTAGACTATGAGAATTGATACATTCACTCAAAGTTTTTTTTTTTTTTTAAATGTTGATATTTCCACCATCATTTTCGATGATTCCATCAAAGTTGTGGATTAATAGCTAAAGTGTACAAGTTTTCAATGCATAGTTTAATATATTTATCAAAAACAATAATTGATATATTAATGTCCATAGGGTGGTGATACTTCCACACAATAATATGGCCAAATAATACGAAGAAAGAGAGACAAGCGACAAATAAATTTGATTGATAACTTCGCTGGTCACACCAGCTCATATAATCGTGAATAACTTTTTGTGAGGTACGTAGTATAAGTTAACGTAGCATCTCGCTTAAATCATATGTTATGGGCATTGATTAAAAATACAACACATTTAACCGATACATACACCAAATTAATGCATTACATTATTGTACGGTACAAATTGTAATGCATAAGAGTTGGTGTATATATATCAGCTCCCTATGTTATATGTTCAACAGCTTATTGATAACTACAAGTACGATAACTGACACATGTAACCTATAGGGCTTTTCAGACAGAAATCATCTCATGTTAAACTTGAATTTGAACATGAGAGTCATGTCCTCTCACAAAGGAAAACAAAAAGTGATACAATTAAAAAAACAACGATTTTTGTTTTAATTATTTTATATTTATGTGTGTGAGGGAATATAACTCTCATGTTTAATAAGTTCAACATGAGAGGATTTCTATCATCAGACATTCTATGGTTTACTCCATCCGTTCCATTCATTTAATACACAGGAAAAATGCAGTTTAAATGATAACACTTAGTTAACGTCGCAGAGTCAACACTTATATAAAAAATATAGCAAAAGTCTTCAAGAATCACAAACTAATAATTCAAATAAACATGGGACGACTTTTTGGTCGTTTACGTTTTCTTTCTGACTTTTGCATAAAAAATTGGTATGTAGACCAAAAAAAAAACTTGATTTATTATGAAATGCAGTCACAAACTCACAACTCAATAATAATAGAAACATAGCAATCAAGTGTATTGAGAGTCATCATACCTTGAGTATTGAAACGGAATGGAGAAAAATGCAAAAGAAGCCCCTGCCATCGGCATCGATCTAGGGACAACATACTCATGTGGTGCTGTTTGGATGCATAATCGAATCGAAATCATACCCAACGATCAAGGCAACAGAACCACGCCTTCTACTGTTGCTTTCCGTGATGGAGAACGTCTCATCGGTGATGCTGCCATGAACCAAGTAGCAACGAACCTTGCTAACACAATATTTGGTCAGTCTACTATTTTCATGTTTTGCATTTCACTTAATTTGATTAAACATAGTAGCTGAGTAATCTAGGACAGTGCTGAAATCCGTACGAAACCGTGATACTACAGCCGTATGGGTGCCGTACTGAAACCGGTATACACCTTACGGTACGTACTCGGTACCACATATGCATTAGTCATCAAATACTGTTCATTTTTGGTTTATATGAAATAAAAATATAGAACAATGTCTTGGCCATGCAACTATGAAAAAATAGCATAATCTGTTTCTTGAGATATATAGATCATTGGGTTGACACAGTGATACCTAAACAGAAATTGGCCACTAGTTGGCTAGCTCGGTTTGGAACCTTCAACCTCCCTCTCTTAGGTAAAAGTATAAGATTTGCAAGTAACTTTTTCGGCCATCAAGGTTAAGTAACCATATATCTTCTTGACTCTGTGAAAATTACCAGACAAATTAAATACCTTAGTAATACCTTAGTAATAACTCGTATTATGCAATACCTAACCCAAAGCGCACAAATTAAATACCTTAGTAATAACTCTTATTATGCAATATCTGACCCAAAGTGTATAACACCCCTCATTTATAATCATTTAAATATAGTAATTCGGAAGCGTAAGTCCAAATAACTAGTAATAGTTTACACCATTTTATCAACATATAAAATTCAACCTTTTAAAACATAACTTCTCGACAGATGTGTTATATAAAAACATGTTAAAACATTATTTTATACAATTCCACTATCAGAGTAATGCCTCAAGGTCAAACATTCCTTCTAGTCCAACTTCTTGCCCACCCAATAAAATAGCCAAAACCTGCAAGAAGGGGGTAATGTGGGGGATTAGCATAACGCTAAGTGAGTAGATAACTAATCAACAGGCTAACTTAGCTCAACAACTTTGCATACAACAATTAACACATAACCAACAAAGTAAACAATACCACCATTTAGCAAAGCAACAGGGCAACTGTTCAACTAGTCAACTTATCATCAAAGCAACTATTCAACAAGCAACAGACTTCATAATGAGGCATCGGTGGCTCTGGGGATAACCATAATACCCGGGAGGCTCCCCAAGAACACTTACCCAACCATATCCGTATGGCCATAACGGACGAGACCGATAGCTAGTGGTTATTCTCAACTAACACAGGAGGTGTGTTAAACCTTGAATAACCGACTAGCCCAACCAACAGTTCAACAACTCGTTGACCTCATTAACAACTGATGCCCGAAGGCCAATAACAAGTCCAGTGATCACATAATCAACTAATCACATATTCATCAGGTCAACGTTATTATATCAACCATATTATTACTAACTATAATAATCATCATGGCAACTACAATAGTAATAATATGTTACTTGTTGTAACCAAACTCGTTACAACCAAGTTATACTGAGGATTAGAGATCCACTCACCGACCACCTCAGGCATCCACTCAGTAGTCTAATATCACTGAGTCTTCTGCTCAACTGGAATTACAACAAAATAAAACAAGTTAGTTACTTGTCTCAAAATATATATATATATATATATATATATATATATATATATATATATATATATATATATAACATTATTCCTACATTACAATTAGCATCGTAACAACATGATTCACAATCACCTTTCAATTTATAATTATCATGACCATCTCATCACATTAATCCACTTCAATCATCACTAACCAATATAGTTAAACCACAACTAAGGTTATTAACATCTACCATCAACAATTCATCAAACTTCCAATATTTAAGTCTAATGAATACTTAACAATTAAGTTCACACAATCATCATCTTTAATCATCAATTAAGTGTTCTTAATCACCAAAATGCTAATTTTATCATATAATTCATTATCATCATCAAGTTCATCAATAACCTCAAGAACACTTAATCAAATTCTTTAATTTCAAGTTACAACTAAACTTATAATCATGAATTAGGCACTAACTAACAACAATAACATAACAATAGGCTTCAATTCATGATTTACCAACTAACCCATAAACTATCTATATGATCATACATAATTTTTCTTCATTTCTATGTTAGGATATAAGTTATAATCCTCATACAAACCTCAACTAGCAATTATATAAGCATAACAAGCTTCAATTTCATATCAATCATCCTAATTCATCATTTACACCAAAACCCATTTTCTAAGGTTATAAAAATTGAAGAATCAATACTTACAAGATGATTAAAAGGATGGAAGAATGATTAATCCATGTTTTGGAAGCTTGAATCATAGTTCTATAAGCTCAATTTAACCTCCAAGCTTGTTTCACAATTTTTGAATCGTCCCTATGGTGCGTACGGTTCGGCCAGACCAAGAACAAGAAAGAACAGGGATTGATTCCACAAGATTTTGATGATTGGTGATGATTTTGATTAGGTTTAGGGTTTAGATCAAACCCTCGCTCACTCCCGAATTCTCTCGAATGTTTTAGGTGATAAATATGAGATTTTTCACATATAAATGATAATACGTGTACTAGTTTTGTCCCCCGTACTTATCATTGTCTGGAACTTAAAAATCATTTGCGAGGGAACACTATTTTATTTTACCGTCAACTAAATAAAATTAAAACAACCAATAATTTATTAGTCACAATAAATTATTCGACTATTATCACTATTTATTTCAAATAATACAACACACCTATTTTCTGACACACTTAATAATAATTCACAGTCAGAAAATATTAAATACTACTAGACCCGAGAACTGGGTGTTACAAAGTGTCTTGTGCCTGCATCAATAACTTGTATGGGCGCCACCCGTATAGTACTTTGTTTTTTAATGCCAACCAAGCATAGAAACGGTTTTATAAGGCATCAAAGTATGATACTGTGTTTTCTAAGACCATCGATTATAAGGCCTCTCCCAACCGTGACACGAACTGACGCGTCAGTTGCCTGCCAGCTCAGCGCCACGTCAGACTGACACAAACTGACACACAACTGACACACCCCTGCCAACAGCAACATCACTTCCCTTATTTTCAGGGCCCCACACACTATTTAATCTATTTATTTGATACAAAAACTTAAATAACACATTTAAATTAAAACTAAAAACATTACATTAATTAAAAATAAAATATTACAAATCCTAAAAAATAAAATGTTACAATTCCTAAAAAAAGAAAAAAATTACAATTCCTAAAAAAATAAAATGTTACAAATCCTAAAAAAGAAAAATGTTACAAATCCTAAAAAAGAAAAAAATACATTTATTGAAAGCTTAAAAATACAACTAGTAGTCTACTCGGATTCGTTGTCGTTTTCGTTGTCGTCTTCATTGTCGTCCTCGTCTTCATCCGTTTCCGCCACTTGAGTAGAACCCGCACCCGCGTCGTGACCAAAGAACGTTTTGTAGTCCGACTCATAGTTGTCAACCAAGGTTTTTCTTACTTCCTTGATCATTTTTTTCTCCTTGCCTTTGAGAAACGACGGGACAGGCTGCATAAGCATTTTCCACGACTTAATGATCGCTTTTTTGGCCGCGGCTTTTCCGATTTGCACCATTGTACGTTCGGCCACTGATGCGGCTCGTATGTTGGCCAAACGTTCTTGTTCTCTCAAAGAACGCGAAGAAGTGGCGGCGTCACTGGAACCCGAGCTTTTTTGGCTTTTTCTAGAAGACGAACGACCGGGCGGGCGACGAATGGGGTCGTCAGTGAACAAATGTTGCATGTTAGCCGTGAGAGGGTCGGAATAAGGCATGTCGTCTCCAAGATTGATGGGTTCGAGCTCGGGTTGGGATGGTTCTTCGCGGTTGCTCATGACACCAAACGTTGCCAAAAATTTTGGATGGTCTTTGACAACGTTCCAAGAAGTTTCATATGTGAAATCTCTTTTCATTCGGGATTTGAACCTCTTATGACTTGCTTTCAAAATGTCTTCTTCTTTGGCACCGCTCGGACGAGGATTTGTAACCTCCTTGTAAATTCCTATGAAGATCTTGCAATCCGAACGGATCTTGTTCCATTTGCCTTGAAGTTGGCTCTTGGAACGGTATTGGGGAGCCACCTTGTTGTAGTCCTCCACAACTTTAGCCCAAAACGCTTCTCCAGCTTGTGCAGCGCCTTCCTTGTCTTTTTCTGACCGGTGGATCCATCGTTGCGCCAACAAAACCGCCTCGTCGTCGGACCATCGTACTTGCACCCGGCCAGTGTCCACGGCTTTTCCTTTAGATCTTCCTCTTTTTGGAGCCGGCTCGGGTTCGGGTTGGGTTTCGGGTTCGGGTTCGGGTTCGGGTTGGGGTTGGGGTTGGGTTTCGGGTTCAATTCGGGGTGGAGTGTTGATGTTTCCGAATTGTGGGTAGTTGATTGGTGTTGGTGGATATGGGTTAAAAGCGGAAGGATGAGCTTGGTGCATGTAGTGTGGGTTTCCGAACGCCGCGGGAGATTGATGATATGGGATTGTTGGTGAAAAACCTTGATATGCCAAGGGTTGATACATTTGGTATGGAGCGGATGGACTTTGGAAGGTTCGGGTTGGACTTGCGTATGATGAAAAACCGGGGGGTTGGCTAGGTGACGAGTTGCTCGATTGAGCCGAGAAAGTGGATGGTGGTGAACCTTGATTAACCGGCGGAGGCACGTAGTTGAATAAGTTGTTAAACATATCGTCGCCGGTGGAGTTGGAATTTCGCCTCATTTTTTTTGTGTATAGAGGTGGTGAATTGAGAGTGGTTAATTGAAGAAGTTGATAAAATTTTATATAAAAGTGGTGAGTTTTATATAAAAGTGGTGAATTGGGTGTAAAATAATGTGGAAAGTTGGTTGAGAGTGGGGAATTGGAAAGAATATATTGTATAAAAGTGGGGAATTGTATATAAAAGTAGTGAATTGAGGAGTGAATGTTGTGAAAAATGGGTTGGATTTGGTTTGAATTTATAGAGTGTAAAAAGGAAAAAAAAATAAAAAATTTAAATTTTTTTTTTTACCGTTTCACACTTTTTAAATTTTTTTTTTTTTTTTTTTTTTTTTTTTTTTTTGGTATAAAGCAGCCGGTGGACCCCAGCCCATACCTCTCTCTTCCTTCGGTTCCACGACGCACACAACCGACGCGGCCGAACCGACGCCCCGTGCCAACGGCGTCGGTGCGTCGGTCCAACCGACGCCCCCCACCGACGCGTAACCGATGCCCCGTTAGTAGTGGTCTAATAACACTTTTTACAAGCCACCTAAGTTTAAATCCTAGGCATAAAACCTAAACTGACAGTTAGTTGTACGTACCTGATAACCTAAATAAGACAACTCATCAACAATCAACAATAGACTTTATAAGATGTAGTATTTGTGTCTTTTTACAACTTTCCGGCAAGGCTTTTTGGCGGATTCGATATATATTAGAACGGACTCAAACTTAGGTGGCCTTTAAAACTGTTTTTATTACACTGATCGATGACCTTAACAAAATAAATCATATTTAGGTGACCCTCCGGACATATTATCCCTAAAAGTTATAACAAAGTCTATCAGTATAAAATTATTTCATGTATTGGTAATATCAACCACGCTATATTAATTTGGGTAAAAGTTAACTCTGGATTTGTTGGTAACTCAAGCCTTGATCTTAACTCGATACTTCTTGGCATAATTAATCCATTGTCACATGGATCGCTTCGGTACGGGAACGCAATCCATTATGGCCCTAAAATTTGGTTTGAGAGGGGGTAGGCTCATTCCGGATCGCTATGGTTCGATGTACCATATAATTTGGTACGATGTACGAATAATTAATAAAACTTAATTTCCAACTTTATGTACATATAAAATATACAGTGGCTATTGCTTTTCAGGAACCCACGAAGCAAAGTTAATAAGGTCCCGTTTGGTTGGTAGAAAGTTTTTTGATGGAATGGAATCTGTTATAGGAATGGAATTTAAGTAATAAAGTGTTCAGTAAACAACTCAAATCTCAAACACTACAAAAAAGAAATCAATTCTCAAAGCTTTTTTCTTCACACTTTTATAAAATGTTAACTTATTTGCTAAGTTATTCACACTTATAAGTGTGTACAAAATGTTCACGCTTTTAAGCGTGAAGAAATTGAACTAATAACAATCTCTATCACAATGTTCACACTTATAAGTGTGAAAAAATTGAACAAAGTCCACACCTAAAAGCGTGAAGATTATTGCTAACACTCAATTTGTTCACGCTTCTTAAGCGTGAAGAATTTGGGTGTTAAGAATAATCTTCACGCTTTAAAGTGTTGCAAATCTAACATTTTTTCACGCTTGTAAGCGTCAACATTGTGATATATATTATTATTAGTTCAATTTGTTCACACTTAAAAGCATGAACATTTTGTACACACTTATAAGTGTGAATAACTTAGCAAATAAGTTAACACTTTATAAAAACGTAAAGAAAAAAGCGTGGAGAATTGACACTTTTGTTGTAGTGAAAGTGTGAAACAAATAGCTGAAGGAACATAAGTTAGAGATTCGCGACTTCGGAACGTTAAACTTGGCGATCCTGTACATGATCCCGAGTGAACCAGATTGCGATCGTACCACGTTTGGGTATGATTGTACCAGTATGTAATTCGTGGGCACCTCAGCTAACCATATGACTATGAATTAATCAAACATTAATATTTAGATGCCAAAAGGTTAATTGGAAGGAGATTCAGTGATCCAAATGTGCATGAACTATGAAGACATGAAGTTATGGTCGTTTAACTAATAAATATATATATTAAGGGTAAACAAACACCAATCACATTAATTCTTTTTTTCTCTCTTGCATCATTCCATTGGTACATGTCATTTTAAAAATAACTTTTTGTAACATTTTTGTAAGTTTATCATTTTCCCAACAATCTGACTAATTCAGTTACAACATGTAGAAGTTACATGATAATAGTTTAATGATTGTTGGATGGATTTTTCATTTTTGAGATAACGTGCAAGGTATTCTTAACTTATATGTAAAATAACATAATGTTACCTTCCTTAATTCATAGAACTTTTCAATTATACAAAACACAATGCCCCTACAAACATTATATAATTGGAATTGGTGTTGATAAAATTCAGGAGATGAATTTTCATGATTTACTCAAATGAAGTTACAACTCAATAAGTCAATATATATATAAAAAAAAAGAGCAAAAAGTCTTCAGAATAAAAACCCAATAATTAAAATAATCATGGGACCACTTTTAAGTCGTTTACTTATTCTGACTATAGCATTTTAAATGGAGCTGGATGATGCGGTTGGTTATCAAATCCTCAATCTCTTGGTATTTTATTGGTTGCATGGTGCTGGAGATGGTTATCGACTATTCCAACATGTCTTTGGGAATGTTGTGTTCTGTGGTTTTCTTTAGAGGTTGAGGTTCTATGGTTTGTGTTAGTTTGTGTGGTTACCATCCACGTATCCATGTAAATAACATTCATTTTATCATTTTATAAAAGTTTACCGGGGTTAATCCCCTTTACCCAAAAAAGACTATAGCATTTTAAATAGATATTTAGACCAAAAGAACCTTCATATATTAATAAATGAATTCACAACTCACTACAAAAGAGAAATGGAGCAAGCAAGAGTATTAAAAGTCACCTTACCTTGAGTGTTGACACGTAATGGAGAAAAATGCAAAAGAAGCCCCTGCCATCAGCATCGATCTAGTGACAACACATTCATGTGGTGCTGTTTGGATCCATAATCGAATTGAAATCAGACCTAACGATCAAGGCAACAGAACCACACCCTCAACTGTTGCTTTCCATGAAGGGAAGTGTATCGTCGGCGACGCTGCCATGAACCAAGTAGCCACGAACCTTCGCTAACACAATATTTGTTTAGTCGACTAATTTTCATGCTTTGCATTGCACTTCAATTCATCATAGGAGCTGTGAGTAATCTATGACTCTGCAGAAACCGTTACACAAATGGTATGGTACTCGGAACTAATAATAGCTAAAATTCAGTTTTCGAAAAGATGAGGTGAGTTAAAGCCGCCAAGAACCAGTACTGTACCGTTTAACAAGAACTTCATTTTTTCAAAAAATAATGTATAAATACCTATAACTTATACTTCAGACAGGGTTCACTTTTGGGTTTTATGGATTATAAATATAGAACATTGTGTCGGCCATGCAACTATGAAAAACATACCAAAAAATGTTTCTTGAAATATATATTCAATTCTGGGAGCGACTTCAGCAAAAAAAACCAAATATCGCAGTTGGAAATGATTTATCTGCTTATATTTCTTTGCTGCATATAGACTTATAAGTTACTACTTTTAACCATGAAAATTTTCCATTGTGTATGTGTTTTGATGTTTATTAATTTGTACTTAAAATTTGTCATATCTTTGTTAATTTGCCACTCTTGTGATATGATGCTTTAAATTTTGTAGATTGTTGAAATGTAGTTAGTGAATATTTGTAGTCATATTTTACAGACTCGCTTGGAATGTACATTGTATGGACTTATCTAAAAAGAGAAACAATGGATGCAATTATGGAAGGGAGAGACGACCCTGATGTAATAGGTATCTTTGTTTATGTTGTTGCAGTTCTCCCTTCAGACCTAAGAGTCAAAGGTGAAAGAAGGTGACGAAACTGTGAGTTTGCTTCCTTCACCTTCGACCGTTTGTTTCGAAGGGAGAATTGCAAAACCAAAGATCCCTACTGCATCAAGGTCATCTCCCACTTCCATGATTGCATCCATTGTTTCTCTTTTTAAACTAGTCCACACAATGTATTCATTCGAATTTGTAAAACATGACCACAAGTATATCTCAAACTCCATTTCAGCAATCTATAAAAAAATTAAAGGATCATATATATCACAAGAGTAGTGAGTTAACGAAGATATGCCAAATTTTAAGTGCAAATTAGGAAACATCAACACATATACACAAAGGGAAAAATCATAGTTATAATTAGTAAGTACCTCTCTATGCAACAAAGAAATATATGCAGATGAGTCATTTCCGACCGCGATGATTAGTTCTTTTGTTAAAGTTGATCCCAAAATCGAAAGTAGATGGTAAAATCTTTAACTTTGAACTCACCATATACCATATATATAACTATTTTTTTAAATGCAAGACTTCCGTAATGGTTCAAACTTGCGAGGATTTTGTTTGCTTATATCCCAAAAAGTCCAAGTGAAGCTCTGGAAAAAACTGGTACCATACCAACATATTACACTTCGACACTCTGTAAACATTTTCTTCATTTTTTAGGATAGGTACGGACATGTCAGTTTTGTACCGTCGCACAACCCTAGCTCCAAAAAGTATTAACTAAAGCACTATTTTTTTAACATGCTCATGCAAAGTTCTACCTAAATAGTGCCACGTAAAATCGGTCCGCTTGAAGCTCTACTTAAACAGTAATTGGCAACTAGGTGGCCGAGTTGGGAACCTATTACCTCCTTCTCTTAGGTAAAATATAAGGTTGTAACTAACTTTGTCAGCCCTTGAGGTTAAGTAACCATATATCTTCTTGACTCTATGAAAATTACAAAGGAATATTAAATACATGAGTACTAACTTTCATTATGTAATATTCAACATACCTGAACCAAAAGCATGGTGACGTGAACACACATCATTAGTTTGTCTAGAGCCCACCTACACATGGTATTTTGTTTTTTAGGGACACCCAAAATAAACAGTTTTATAAACCACCAAGTATGACACTTTATTTTTTAAGATAGTGTATTTGCATCTTTTTACATCAAAGCATTTTGGTCGGATTTGATCGATATTGAAACGGACTCACACTTAGGTGGCCTACATAACTGTTGTTATACATTGACGACTTTCAAAAACAAAATACCATATTTGGTATCATACTTGGGTGACCCCTCCAGACATATCATCCCTTATAATAAACCATCAATAAAAATTAATCTAAATCCTGCTAACACCAACTACGCAACTTTAAATTGGGTAACAACTAATTTGATTTTGTTGCTAACTCGGGCCTTGATCTCTACCTAATACTTATTTGCATAATCAATCGTCAATTTTCAGATGCAAAGAGATTGATTGGAAGGAGATTCAGTGACCCCAAAGTGTATGAAGACATGAAGTTATGGTCTTTTAAGGTCATAGAAAGGCATGCAGACACACCCAAGATTGTTGTCATGTACAAAAGGTCAAATGAAGGAATTTTTGGCCGAAGAAATTTCATCAATGATTCTTGGGAAGATGAAAGAAATTGCTGAGGCATACCTTGGAAAAGTTGTGAAAAATGCAGTTGTTACAGTCCCAGCTTATTTTAATGATTCACAACGTCAAGCAACAAAAGATGCAGGCACCATTGCAGGTTTAAACATCATCCGCATGATCAATGAGCCTGTAGCAGCTGCGATCGCGTATGGGTTGGACAATAAGTCTAAAATTTCTGGAACAATAAATACTCTTATCTTTGATTTGGGTGGAGGTACTTTTGATGTCTCTCTGATGACAATTAAGGAAGGGCTTATCTTTGAAGTGATAACTGTGTCTGGTGATACGCATCTTGGAGTTGAGGATTTTGATAACTCCATGGTAGATTACTGTGTTCGAGAGTTCAAGAGGAAATACAATAAGGATTTGACGAGGAACCATAAAGCACTAGGGAGGTTGAGAATTGCTTGTGAGAAAGCAAAATGGATTCTCTCATCAACTACTGTGACGTCAATCAAATTGGATTGCTTACACGAGGGAATTGATTTTTCGATGAAATTCACTCAAGCTAAATTTGAAGAGCTGAACCTGGGCTTTTTCGATGATTGCATCAAGATTCTAGAGAAAGGCTTAAATGCTGCAAAGCTGGATAAGTCATGGGTAGATGAGATTATTCTTGTTGGGGGCTCAACTAGGATACCTAAAGTCCAGCATATGTTGCGGGAACTTTTCAACTGGAAGGAGCTTTGCAAGAGCGTGAACCCTGATGAGGCTGTTGCATATGGTGCAGCTGTTATGGCTGCAAGCTTAAGTGGTGTAAGTGATAAGAGTGTCCCAGATGTGTTGCTACTAGATGTCACTCCTCTGTCACTTGGTATAGAAGTAGCTGGAGAAGTATTTAGCGTATTGATTCCACGTAACACTTCAATACCTGTGAAGAAAACAGGCACTTATACTACACATGAAGACAACCAATCTTTCATAAATTTAAAAGTGTATCAAGGTGAAAGAGCTAGATCCACACAGAACCATTTTCTGGGGAAGCTAATAATTTTTGGAATACCACTTGCTCCAAAAAAGGTTCCAAGAATCGATGTATGCTTTGAAATAGATGTCAACGGTCAGTCACAGCTGAGATAATATCAACAGGTATGACAAAAAAACTCACCATTACCAACGATAATGGAAGATTAAGCAAGGAGCAAATTAAGAAAATGGTAAAAGATGCTGAAAAGTACAAAGTTGAGGACCAAAATTTTAAGAAGAAAGTTGATGCATAGAGAGCTTGAAGAAAATGGAGAATGCTATTACAGACACAGTGGAGTGGCTCTCGGACAACCAATCCGCACCTGCGGATGAGCTTCATCGTATGAAGGTACATCTCAAATATTCCAGTTTCTCAAAATCACTGTTGCTAAACTTTATGATCTTCTAATCCTACATTTGTTCTTATTAGATGACGTTGAAGAGAAACATGCAGCAATATGAAAGTGAAAACTGAAGCGGGACTTGAAAGTGATTACAAATAAAGCCGATTTCGATACTTTTTTCAGGTTGAACAGTGTTATTGTTTTGAATTTCTTTTCACAATTAAATATTTGCAATGTACTTCCATTTGTCAAGTCACAAAACACTTAGTAATTAAGTGTTACATAATCCAAAATACTTCATTCAGCATGGTAAGCATAGTCGACCCATTCACCATTTTCATTTAATTAGTTAACTGTATGACTCATTACAGACCACATAATCCAAATAAGTCCACAGATAAGTAAATGGGCGAAGTTGGGTAGCGAATGAAAACATGATGTGGTCAATTGGGTTACTTATTGGTATGGGTTGTTATTGGTCGGGTCGGGTTGACTTGATCATTTTTAGTTCAGACCTTCAATAATCAGTAGTGTGTCAAATATAAGTGCAGAAGTAAAAAAAAGTACCCGCTAACCTTTGGCACACTTCAGCAAGTTTAGGGTTATAATACTCCTGCTGCTCCATTTCCTTCTATGTTCTCTCTGCATCATTGAGTTCTCCAATGTATCTGGGTTGCGATGTCTGTAAGAGCTTTTGTAAAGTCTCAATTGCAGGTTCGAAGTCTTTTAATGTTTTGGCCATCTCAACCAAAGCAGTTACTTTTCTTGTCAAAGCCCTTGCAACCATCTTAACGCCTGAACAAAAAGCTCTTTTTCTCTCTCAACATATTTATCACAACTTCGATGCCTTCGTCATACTGCAAATAAGATAGACTATCCAGTTAATTCATAAACTTCAATGCCAAAACCCAAGGTAGCATGCTTTTTATCAGAGGTGCTTCTAGAGAAATATGCAGGTGATAGTCATGTGTCATATAGAATTAAAAAGAAAACAATTAACCTATTATGCATAAAGCCAATCAACAGAAATAGTTAATTTACAGAGATAGAGGACGAAATTAGCCAAGCCAAACCTAATCAAACCTAACCAAACCAAAAAACAGAGCTAAATACACACTCAAGTTTTTCTTATCCAATTACCAATGAATGAGTCGAAACCTCCAACATAACTTAAATATTTTTGCATAAGAAAACAGCATCAACAACCAAAGGAATAGTTTTCTTTTACATTCTTTCTCGTGATCTATTATTGGGATCAAGTACTAGTCCTAACCTTCATATACCCACTAACCTATAGCATATAGAAACATTACTAACCATGGAATGGAATATTAAAAACTACTAATTATTCAGGCATTTAATCATACAGTTGATGTGCACATAACATTACCTACTTGCTCAAGTATGAAATTTCGTTAAAAAACCGAATAAATGGTTCATTTTTCTATGGATGTAACAAACTTTGAAGAAGATGAATGGGAAAACTCGCAATCGGATCTCCACCCTCTTCTTTGCAGTTCATTTAAAACTCTAAAATGGTTGAAATGTGAGGTCCTAAATTAATAGTATTAAACTGATTATAATGGGTAAATCAGTTTATAACAACGGAAACAATAGGCATGATTTTTTTGGAATTGAATTCGATTGTTATTCAAGTTTCAAAACATTGGACAAATATTATAGGAAAAATATCTATGTTTTTGATAAAAGTTTTCGATAGTCATTCATATTCGGAATTGATAACTATTTTCTTAGTCACAAATCCTAAAATACATTTTGCCGATAACTATTTATAACTAAATTTAAACAAAAAGTCTTTTTGGTCAATCTGATCACTATCCAACCATTTGCACCGCTAGTCGTGACTCAGAGCATAAGAGTAAAAAAATATATCAAATTGCAAACCTTGCTAAGTATGCCTACAACAAGGTTCATCTGTTCTATTGCCAAATTATCAGTCAGCATCAGAAACATCCTAGCGAAGAACTTGATCGAACAAATCCAGTCTCCACTATAGATCAACAAATCCAGTAGTTATCAAAAATATTGACAATCCAAGAGTTCTAAGTATTCCTCCTAATTTTCTATCTCAAACGGAAATGTTTGTATAAATAAACTGGTGTTATAAGGGAGTTGATATAAGCCCACAATTTCATTTTCAATGAACTTAGAAACTGGCCACCTTCTCGAGATCCAGATGTTGCTCATCCACTAACAATGATTGCAGAATAGTATGGACATATGGATCCAGTATGTGCTGACAGTACTGGAAGTATCTTAAAAGCAACGTGTATTGACTAAAAATCGCACATTAACAATAGTCAAGCATTAAACAGATTTTAATTATCAGTAAACACAAGTATGTCAATTAGATACAGCAGGAACTTGAATCCCACAAAAGAGAAAACCTGATAGAGAGAGCTAATTCGAAGTGGCTGTTGCTATTTCTTTTCGGTAGTAGTGCAATACCGATATCCAGATGCTGTTGCAATATTAATGCTAAATTAGATAATTGGATAGTTGATGATAAAACAGCTCCACTTCTATAAGAAGCACTTGTACCTTGACAAAAGATTAATA
This sequence comes from Helichrysum umbraculigerum, assembly GCA_949592205.1. Classification (NCBI taxonomy): domain Eukaryota; kingdom Viridiplantae; phylum Streptophyta; class Magnoliopsida; order Asterales; family Asteraceae; genus Helichrysum; species Helichrysum umbraculigerum. The sequence goes on along the minus strand of CATIUR010000001.1, from coordinate 200,441,231 downwards.
CTTTTTGGAACTAGCAGATCAATGGTACACCCACTTTCGAGTGAATCGGAACAAAACCATGAAGCTGCTGCAGGAGAACACAAGTTGTCTTTATTCTTTATAAATTAGAAAAGACTGTATCAAGATTCAATAAGTAAATTTAGTTAGGGCTATGTAACCTGATATCCAAACTCATGAAGCATTGAGTACTTATCAGGCTTTGGTAGTGATTCCAGAATAACCTTCAAACAACTGAAGAGACAAACAGATTACATATAACCCATATAACATAATATATAAAAAAATGAATCTAAACCCACAAGGGACGTTTTTAACAAGCAACGACATAAACGCACACTGAAACCAAAAATCTTAAACAGATTTGGGCAAACCAGCATCTAAACCCACAAGGGACGTTTTTTACAAGCAACGACAAAAACCCACATCGAAAGTCGAAACCGACAATTTAAAACAGAATTTGGCAAACCAGCATCTAAACCCACAAGGGGCGTTTTTTACAAGCAAAGACATAAACCCACATCAAAACCAACAATTCTAAATATAATTTGGCAAACCAGCATCTAAACCCAATTGCCAGGTCTCAGATATGGCCCAAACACATGATCAAATTCTGTAAAAAAAAAAAAAAAACAGCATCGAATGAAGTGTTGCCCTTGTTTCTAATCTTCTCCAAGAATCAGTTAATTTTTCAATGCCTTCGGTCCATCTATACATCTATATTTCATTAAGATTACTCTTTCCCTTTTCAGTATAAAAATATGCCTGTATTTATACTATATCAAGTCCAATAACTATCAAATACAATTAATATTACAAATTTAACATCTCTATGTCTCCATCCGTATCACCTGCTACATATAATGTAATTATAAATTTATTTAAAAAATCAAATTATATCCTTTAAATAGAATCTTGTAAACAAAAAGTATACCTACCTAGACTAATCCGGAATAAAAAGATGCAAAAATAAAGACATAATATTCTTACATAATAATCAACTAACATCCCTATCAAAACTTCAAGAAAGACGAAATAAAATAAAAAGATGCAAAGAATAAAATAAAAAGATGCAAAGAATAAAATACAAACATCTGTATACATATAAATGATTAATATTATCAGCGATAATCTGTACCGGAAATGACAGGAGAGAGGTGAAGGAGTGACGAATAGTGTTCATGAATTGAATCTATTGCGACCGGGACGGAGGGGTGGAACCTAACAGCGTAGACTGAATCGTGGAAAGCTTGTTGAGCGGAAACCATCGCCGGTGCCGGTGACGTTGCAGAATGAGAGAGTAGAAAAGCGGGAGATTTTTGCCCTAGGTTAGTGGTCGGTGGTGGTTTAGCCGTTTAGGAAGAGAGTATTTGGTTTAGCCCTATTTATAGGTTTAGGAAGTGCTTAAAATAAACGCGAGATTGTGACTGTTTAATGTAAATTTAATTAGGGTATTGTTAACGACAACCCGAAACGCTGTTAATAATTAATTTGGACACACATAAAATGATATTTATTATGGTAAGAGTACAAATGTAAATGCACGTATTAGAGTCTTATTGACAGCCCTTAGGGCTGTCTTTATCATTTTCCATTTATTTATTGATTTTTCAAAAAAAAATAAAAATTGAGGGGTATGTTTAAAAAAATATTTTATGCATAAACAGTGGTATATTAAGGTAACTGGTGTTGTTATTAAGAAATTATTGAGATGGTTATCATCATGTCCAACAAAACAATGCATGTCTAAATATTTTAAACATTGCCCTAAAGACTATGTTTATAAAAATCCTTCATTTAATTAATCTTTTAACCCAAGGAATAAAAGTTTTTTCATTTATCTCCTTTACAAATAAACACGTATGATATAACCGTTTAACATAATTCAGATTAGGGTGTAGTTCCAGACTTCCAATGAGAACACCTGTATAATAAGAACGGTTATGAATACCTCATATCGCACAACTAACCAACAAAAGCATTAGATTTACACTCATACATCTCAAATATGTATAGAAAAATAGATGCGCACTCTCGTAAATACACAAAAATCGAAAAAACGATTGATGCACAATTATAGAGATAATCGGAGATAATTGTGCATCAATCTTTTTTTCGATTTTTGTGCATTTTTAGAAATGTGTATTACTTTTTCTGTGCATTTAAGGTGTTCTTAATCAATTCTATTTTAGAAGTATTCTTATTTGATCAAAACACATTTAGATTAAATATTTAATTGCGGAGTAGTATATTATATTATTAGTCCGCGCAAAACTTTAATATATCAATTTTCCCCAACTTAATCTATGAATAGGGAAAACCTAACTTGCATCCTTAGGGCACATGTTAAAAATATTTAATAAAGTTAAAATTTCTATAAATAATATAAATTATAATAAATAAATATGTATAACTGGAAATTAGTGAGTGTAATAAATGAGTTTTGTAATATATTTAGGAAGTTCTAATGCATTAAATGAAACTTATCTAAGTTAACCAAACCCTAAATAATTTAATAATCCCTTATATATAAAGTAAGGGTAAGGTTCAAATGAGACTAAAAATTTGTGTGAGAATAGAGGAACCAATGATATGGTGTCATGTGTACAAAGATAATACAAAACCCATTTACCCCTTAAGTTAAATATCTCACAAACGACAAATCGAAAAATTATGAAAATTGCACCATTAGATTCAGCGTTTGATCCTCTTTGATTTGCCGTCCATTAAGGCATACTTTCGAAGAGTTTTTTTTTTCCATTATTTTTAGTGGGTTTCACATTACTAACACGTGTGTTACAGTGTTACGTTTAGGGTTAGGGGTTTAGGGGTTAGGGGTTAGGGTTGGGAGTTTGGGGTTTCGGGACGAAACCCCAAACTCCCAACCCTAAACCCTAACCACTAAACCCCAAACCCTAAACCCTAAACGCTTTATAAAACTCTAAACCCTAAATCATACTAAACCCTAAACCCTGCTAAACCCTAACACTAAACCCTGCTAAACCCTAACTCGAAACCCTAACCCTAAACCCTAAATCAAATGTATAATCAATCACTAACACATGTGTTACTAATATGTAAAACCCACAAAAATAGAAAAATAAAAAAGTTCTTCGGAAGTATGCCTTGATGGACGGCAAATCGAAGAGGATAAAACGCTGAAAAATATGGTGCAATTTTCATGATTTTTCGACTTGTCGTTTGTGAGATATTTAATTTTTAAAAACGTGGATGAGAGAGAAAAAAGTGACACATGGCATATTGTGGTTGGTTCCCCCATTCTCACATAAAATAAATGGTCTCAATTGAACTCTTCTCTACAAAGTAATTATTGACTATTATACTTTTTCTTCTACAACAAATTTATCTTTCAAATAGTTAAAACCCTTAAAATCAACTCAGATGTTACAATATTTTTATTCTCATATACTCACAAAACCATAAATAATATATTTAATAAAATAATAAAAACTTGCCAAATATTATTGCAAAATCATACCACTTACCAAACTAGAATTTTGGTCACATTTTTGGTTATTTTGTGATTTGACCTTCGATGAAAGTAAAAAATACATCATCTCACTTCAATTGCCATTCCTTAATAACAAAAAAGTACTTAAATATTTCATTTCCCAATTAGATGTCAATGAAACTAGTCACTAACATTAACCAACCAAGGCAATGAAATACTTTTGATGTTAAAATTGGACAAGAATTCTCTCTATTTCTTAGATTACTGGACCCAATTCACTTCGGTGGGATCTTTCATTCACATTTTATGTTCATGAAGTGGCTGTTTTTACCTGAATCAAGGTTTGTATATATAAAGTTTCCACCTTTTGATTTTAATGTGAAATCTTTTGTATATATGTGCACGTGAGTGCTGTACATATTATTAGATTAACAAGGGGTTTCAACGTACCTTGTTGGAAATCTGCTAACTTAATTACCTAGCAACATAGCAAAGAAAAAGTTACAAACATCCGTTAAGTATTTGATACGCTATTTGTGGATAAAATATTTACTTTACTAACTATAAACAAATGGTATTGAAATTCTGTTTTTTTTTTAATAATAATTAAATAATGTGGGATAATTTTTTAATAATCAATTTTTTTATTTTAACTATATTTCTTATTTAATAATCAATTATTGATCAAGTGCAAAGCAAATACAATGTTCGGATAATAATATTGAATTACTACTTAATCTGAATGGATAATTTCTTTAACTATTTAATATGATTTGGTGAGACGATGATTAGGGAGAAGAAAATGGTAGGAATGACTGAGTTGACTTTTAGGGTTCCATATCTTTTAAAGTATAATTGTAAATAATTAATTAATACGGAGTATATAAGTAATTTTTTTAGTGTTTTTTGAATGATGAATTTAATTTTTATTTTTTTTGGTACATATGATATATTTAGGATTCAAGAGTGGTATCTATCTAAAACACTTAATCAATCCCCTTTTTGAAAATGCCCCAAAACTCGAGATTTTTTTTTTTTTTCGGTTCCCACAGCTCGGTCCCACATCTCATATATATAATACCGTATTCTCATCTTTACATTTTGACCCAAAACAAGACAAAGGAGTATGCAATTTACCAGCCATGTAGTACACCTAGGTAAAACAACCTTGTTTTAGCTAGAACAAGCATGTTCTAGTGGTAACACAGACTCAAATTTTTGACCAAATTCAAACCCGCATATCTTTTCACTCGTAAACACTTAGACTATCAAATTTTGCAGGCACCTCCACAATGCCAAAATGAAACTGTCTATTTTTGCACTTTTTTCAAAATTCACGAAAACGACAAATCTGGATGTATGACCAATAAATGGTCATTTTGGACTACTTTGGTGAACATACCAAATCCCAAACCACTCGGTTTCTGACTTAACCCTTTTTGTACACTAATTAGACACATGAAAACAAACTTGAAGCACCCGACAACAAGTCCTAACACTAAGCCATTCGAAATCAACATGTGTACCCTCTATGACCCATTTTGACACCCTTGACCCATTTAGCCAAAACAACCATATTTAACACCAAATCACTTCCCAATCCAACCCACAACATGACTTGACTCTTTAAAAATAATTACATCATTCTCTTCACACTTTACTCAATAAAATCACATATGTCACTATAAAACCATTTTTGGATGATTTACACAAATTGAAACCATAACAACGATTCAAAAGAAATGGAGCATTATCTAACCGTAAGCTAGCTCCATATCCACGTAACTAACTTCACATAAACCTTCTATCCACATGTCGCTAGCAAAACATCAACCTACAACATAAACACTGAAACGGGTAAGCACAACTGCTTAGTGAGTACACAGTCAATCAAACAAGCAATACACATAACACTTAACACATAACACATATCAACACAATACATAAACACAAAATTACTGGACTCTGAACACTGAACACTGTGTTAACCGCAGTTAACTCTCTAATCACCACTAATCCTTTACACATAATCATTAACCAACAACAATCAATTCACTAATCAACACATCTTTTAACATAGTCTTAAACACACACATAAGAAACAAAACATATAGCAAACACCCTTCACGTGATTGTATGATCCTCTAGCTCGGAAGCTATCCGGAAACACATACAACCAATTCATACACTGTTCACTACATCATCACTATTTAATTCACATATGTCAACAATATATCTTCCACCCGATTGTGTAGCCTCTTGCTCGAAAGCAATCCGGATCCAACACAATCGAATCATATATTATTCTTCACCAATTCTTTCCTTTACCTTTAAGCTAGTAACTTACTCATTACTTGGCTAACATCAAGCTAATGAGAAATTACTACTTTTCTTACCAAGTAACAATTAAACACGTAACAATTAAGCACAATTAAGAAATTTAACACAACAACTAACTTAAGCAATAAACACAATTAAATAAACATAACAAATAACTTGTTCTTTGATTGTGTAAACCTCTAGCCCGCAAGCTATCCGGTACTACACAATCACATCACATGTTTAACCCCCGTATCACTCACCACAATCTCTTAGACGATTTCACCATATTGATCATCATAAGCCTCCACGTCTCTTAACACCTACATAATCATACATATCATCATAACAACAATTAGACACTAACAATCATCACTTTTCTACTAATTTCATGTTCTATTATCATAATCATACTTCATTATCACTAGTTCATAATTTAACTATATTTCTACAAATATTTAACATAACTCTTATGAACATATCACTAATTTTTTAATCTTTTACTCACTTTAACACTAATTCATTCACTATTAAGCTTTACTAACTTCAATTAAACATATTAAACACAATTTCATATCATAATCACTAGTTCCATGAAACCCCACCAAAACCCCACTTTGATCTTTAGCTATATACTTCAAATTACTCACTTTTAACTTGAATTCTTGTTAATCATGAACACATATATGCTTATACATCACTAATCAATCATAAGAACACTAATTTACACTAGTTTCATCAAATTAAAACCCTAATTTCGTATTTAAAACCATCAACCCTTTAAACCCCATGAAAACTCAAAAACCTAGGTTGATTCATAGAGAAATTCAACTTACTTGATGTTCTTGAGGATTAGAAGGAATGAATTAAACAAATAGGATCATGAATTGAAGATTGAAAGATTGGAAATGGAAGTAGAAATCATCCCTGTGTTTTTCTCTAACTCTCTATCGCTCTGTCTCGATTTCTCTGGAAACTTATTTGGGAAGAATGGGATAAATATAAAACCGTACGTACATATATCTATTTAAGTCATCCCCTTTATTTTCTACAGCCTGGAACTGATAAAACCGTTTACGTTTTTCACTATATCTCATTATTTACACAATAATACTTCATAATAAAATTATATTCGCGTACGAAATTAAATTCCTGAAATTCTGGGTGTTACACTTTTTTACCTTAAAACTTAACAAAGGATGATGGGAAAACCCCATAATGCCCTTACAGTAAAAGCATTGCAACAACGTTCTCTCTTTCCTTGGCCACCATCTCTCATACGTGTCCCTCCTCAACACCACCACAATGTCGCCGTTTTCACAACGATTAGCTGCCATCTATAACATTCGCTTAACGGTAAGGGTTTCGTAATCAATTTATTGTCACATGTTTAGATACTTCTATGTGTGTTACTCTCACACCCCGTCTAAAGCGGAAACAACGGAATGCAACCATGATAGGACCACAACACATCAATATAAAAAGACTACTAAATGAATTCAAACCAATGTGTTGCGATGTCATTAACACGAATGACGGTTCGTGCCAAAACAATACACATCAACAATGATGATATGTACAATAAATACATGCCATCGACAAGGATAAGGCAAAAAACGCCTTTCCAAACAATCAATAAGTTAAAAAAAAAACCAAATGTTTCATAGGTCTTGAATAACACTTAATGCAACCTAAACGACCCACTAAGTTTTCTTGTCCTCGACCTTAGTACCACTAGTGCTACCTGAAAAAAATGCTCGAAAATGTCAACACAGAGGTTGGTGAGCTTCGCAGGTTTAATAAAACACACATAAATACAGTTTGCTGTGATAAATGAGCTTGTTAGGACAATGACAAGAAATGGTACGTATAACATGAAATTATTGTAAATGAAATGTCCACAACCAATGATGCGTAATGTCGGTACTCCCAAGGAGTAAGACGACTAGCATAATAAACAAGTCGGCGTGATGTCATTGCCTCAGCAAGACGAATAGCCTCAACGAGTCGGCGTGATGTCAATACCCCCAAAGGAGTAAAACGAATAGCCTCATCAATGGGTCCGCGTGATGTCATGACTAATAGCCTCAATGGGTCGGCGTGATGTCAATACCCCCAAAGGAGTAAAACGAATAGCCTCAACAGTTCTCATAGTTCTCAAGTAGCGCACATAATTTCACATAATGTCACACATTTCAAGCATATGTCCAAAAAAAGAAATAAGTGTATTCACAGCATGAAAAACAGTTGATTAAAACATGTTGAACATTCTTTTCCCCCAAAGGAAAATAAGTAATAAAATGGGGCCATGAAAACTCACCTTGATTAACAAAACAAATATCATTCCCAAATGAATCCACCAAACAATATATTAATCTGCAAATAAATGCGTATAGGTTACAACCTAGACAACACTATGCCCTTACGTTGTATCCCATGTTCATGTCGAATTTATCTCTTTTATGTTTTCTCACAATCATGCCTCGAATATCACGTCTAGTATAAACTCTTGTGTATTAAAAATAGTTATAGCTTACACTCTATCTTGCATTACAATTTCTGTCCAGAATTTTGTATCACTTTACGAATTTTGAAATATGACTAAATGAAATTATTAAACTCTAAAATTTTTACCACAGACCCTTTTATGAATCAAGAACTTACAGTAATTTTCTCAAAATTTATTTCAATGTTTAACTATTTTTAAAAATTCTTCCAAATGAACTGCACACAATCAAAATGTTTTCTGACATCTCAAAACTAATATAAAAATTAAAATACTTAAAACCTTTACAATATACAATATTTTTACAGAAATTAATTGACACCTTTAAGTTACTCTAGTAAAATTTTCAAAGCCAAATTCAATGTACAACATACGTTTACAAAATCCACAACACAACTAAAAATGTAACTCAAAATCACAGATCTGACCCTTCATCTTATAAAATCAATTTGACTGACTTAAACTTAATATTTTGACACGAAACTAACACCATTTGAAAATAGACTTATTGTACTTAATTTTAGAATCAAATTTCGTCCAAAACCATTATGTTATGACTAAGTTATGACTCTCTAAACCCGACACAATAATCTGTCCAGATTAGGGTTTTTCGTCTAGATTCAAATCTCCGCATATTAACATGTCTAAATCAATTATATGATCACAAAACTTATTCCATACTAATATAATACTAATTATTTAGACCCTCACATGGTCACATTAATAGGATAACAATGGATCGAACCGAAAGAACGATAATAAACGAAATAGATCAATTAACGTACGAAAGATCAAATAAGATAGGAAATATACCAACTAACGAGATCGAGATCCTCTCCTAAGATTTGTGAATATGAAGAGTATAAGTCTTTTAAATTCGTTTTCGAGAAAGAATACAAAAGTTACAATGATTTGAATACCAAAAACTTACTAATATATGCGCGTTCGAGTGATTTCGATTGATAGTTTGATTGAAGGATTAAACCCTTGAGTTTTTAGGGTTTTAATTTCGTATTTTCGACTTGGGAGAGTTTAGAATTGACTGAGAATCGTTTTGTGGGGTTTAAAACTCGTTTTTAGGGTTAAAATACGTTTATATACGAATTTGGGCCGACATAGGATCGCGCCGCGAAATGGATCAAATCGCGTCGCTGGTGAAATCGCGTCGCTATTTAGGGTAAATCGCGTCGCTATTGTTGAGTTTAAGTTTCGTTTACATTTTGCTTCGTATCTTCTTCGTTACACGTCGGATTGCGACGATTCTTTTTGCGTTAGTTTCGATTTTCAAAAACTAAGAATTTGATGTAAATAAATCCCTAAAATGAGTCTTTTAACAAAAATGCATTTTTACGGTTTAGATTACGATTACGGTTTGGTGACGGTTGTCACAATTACTGTGTTTGTTTTGTAACTTTTAAGCATTTTAGGTTTAACATTAGAAATCGATTTAGGGATTCATGTAAGTATGTTTGATCACTTTTTTTTTGCCTACCAACTGTTCTTCGAAATGTTTGAATGAATATATAAATTTGCACTAGTGACAAGGTGGAGTGAAAATGTGTTACACATATCAGTCTTTGTGTCTATGATAATATTAGAAGTCAAAGCAGCCAATGATAAATTTTAAGACGTTTTCCTCTAGCAGGTGCAATGAAACTACAAAATAAGGTCATAATGTGTAAATAACATATAATGATCGAATCTTTACCCGACAGTAGAGATGAGCAAGGACCGGTTTAAACCAGTTTTCAGTCCAGTTCAAAACAGTCCAGTTTTTAATGGAAAATAAAAAAAATCAGTCTTTTTAGGACCGGACCAGTTTCAGTCCAATTTTTATGTCAGTTTTTCAGTTTTTCTTAGAATTTCAGTCCAGTCCCAGATCACTTTCAGTCCTTTCTAGTATTTTTATTTCATGGTCGATAATTTTGTCAATACTTACAATTTGAACTTTTATTTACTTTTTATCAAGACTTTATTGATAATTAGTAACAATATATGTTCAAAGAAAAATATAACTTCATATTTCGTGGTGAAAAATTATCTACAATACTATAAATTTTGAGTTCCTTGGATAATTAATGATAGCATAAATAATCTATAAGGGTTGGACTATACATACACCACCTATATACTATATATACACCAGCTAGGTAATCATTACTCATTAAAAAATTGTGTCATTTTTTTCTTCTGATTTTAATTTAATTAGTTAATTTTATTGTTTACACAAAACTCTAATTTTAATTGAAGACAATTAGGCCGTGTTTAGTTGAAGAAAATAGGGGGTGTTTTCCAGAAAATTTTTCTAAGAAAAGTGGAAAATGTGTTCAAAATGGGTTTTTTCCAGAAAAGTTTTCGTAGAAAATAGAAAACTCATTTTCCATGTTATAAAGGGGAATTGGAAAATCACCCACCCCCACTTTTCTAAAATTTTCCATTTTTTTCCTTTATAGTACCACTCTCACTTTTCTAAAATTTTCCAAACCCACCTAACCTTAACTAGTTTTCCAAAATAGAAAATACAACAACATTTGAACACATTTTCTAAATTTTCATCACTTTTCTAGAAAATAAAAACTCTTTTCATTTCTTAGAAAATTTGAGATGGAAAATTTATTTTCCACAACTAAACGCACCCTTAGTGTTGCACAAAGTAATTTTTTTTACTATTGAGTATTGATATTTATTTACTTGATTTTTTTAAAAAAGCTGACAACTTGTTTTTTTATTGTTTTTTTCTTTTCTCTTTCCTAAATATCGTCTTAAAATTTTACCAAAATTATAACATTATAAAAGGTTTGGAGCAAAAATATGGTGTCTTTTTTCATGTTACGCTAATCCCACATGATCTTTAGACTTCAAATATGTCGATATTTATAAAATACTAATTTATGTATTAAAATAGTACTCATTGTTGGTATATATGTACACGACTTAAGCATGTCCGGAAATTAATGAGCCTATGGGGTCACACGCGTTAACACGTAGATACCGCTTATTTAATCAAGTTATGTTAACTGTAATAACTAGTTGAGTTATTAGTTAATTTGAGACCATTTAATAAATGTTATTAAATTATAAGGTTCAAGGTGAAAGTTATTAGGACTAAATTGTTATTTCTAATTACTTATGGGTTTATGATTAATTAATAATAAAAGGGTTATTATTATTTAATTATAAAAGAATTATATAATAATAATATATATCTTGACTTTCTCCTCAAGTTTTTCTTTTGGATATATAAATCAATCTTGTCCTTAAATGTTAAGGTATGACAAACGAATTATAAAAAAAAAAAACCCCAACCGACAATTACTTTGTTCCTTGGATAGTTTGCGTACGGACGAAAGAACTAAACACCAAGGGGTTTATTTTTTCCGTGAAACACAAAAGGAAAAAAAGGGTTTTAACTTGGTTTATCGAACTAGCATTCAGGTGGTGATCAACATCGTGTTGTGTGTGCCATCGTAAAGGGTTTTACCATTAGTGAAACCTATTCGTTTATTAAACGATTTTACTTGGAGCTAGCTAAAAGGTACACAACTATTAACCCTTGTTAATTATACGTATACATGTTTAATATTCCGCTACGTGCTCATGTGTTTGATTGTCAATTGCGATGTTATTTTCTAACAGTGGTATCAGAGCCTACATGCAATATGTATAGTTACTTGGGAATTCAAAACTTGATGGGGGTTTTTGGGTTGGAATTAAAATCAATTAAAAAGGAAAAATTTATGTTTTTTTTATTGGTTTGGCCAAAAGAAAGGAAAGGAGGAATTTTTATCTTTTTATTTATATAAATTATCTACCCATTATTAATGGCTAATTGTAAACCCTCATAGCAAGTTTTGAGTTATCAGATGTATATTGAACATGGTTTATATGATAATTACATGTTATATATGTGTTGTACTTTTATTGTTTAATTGTTAAAAGGGAATATCCATGAATAATTCATGCAAGGTTATTCATGGATATAACCCTAATAATGTCATATAGATGCATGTGAATTAGGGTAATAAAATTTGGCTAATTAACTTTGGTGATTATGTGTTTATATGCAATTTTCGTGTGTATTTGCTGCTTGACACCAGTTCACTATAAAAATCATATAAAATCAACCGTTAAGAGTTAGAAGCTCAAACTTTTACACAAGATGCACGACACATAGGACTACAACTTTGTAGTTCTGTGCTAAGGCTATAGATGATTTTATCTCAGCCTAATAAGGCCTTGAACACAACTGATTTTCTGGATCAGTTTACACTATTTGCGATGTGATTCTATTATATGTGAATTTAAATGTGGCTTACGCAACCAAGTTACCTTGGTGTATGTGGTCCTACTTCCTTTGAAGAGGGAGCCTAGTTTAAATTACTCATACTAAAACATAGTGGCCATAGGATCAATGCCCCTTAAGATAGTCGATTATAGTTTAGTTTAATTATTATTTGCCAATTGTTGACTTGTGACGCAAAAATTGTTTTTAGAAAATAAAAATTAAACTTGACTAAATGGCTATGAAATAAGATTTATTATTTCCTTGCAAATCTTATGTCAACTCGGGTTGGGCTCACATACCGTAATTTTCTCCCATGACGAGATTTGCAAGTTAATAATTTGTTTTAAATCACGACTAGGAGCTTGTATACGAGAGGTATCTTCGGCTTGGTGTCTAAGTCGACGGGTTGGATAAAACGATGTAAAAATCCTAGCCCCTCGACTGGCCTCTTCATGGCCTCTCTTGTACATGGCCGAAAAGGTTTAAAACATGTTGAATCGTCAATTTTAATAAAAGTGCAATCTCTAATTTAATATGAATATTAAATTGGACATCTTGACGCACATAACTTAATTGAAGAATGTTTTTTTATTAAAACCTATGATATGAATATGGTGCATGCATATTCATACATATTTGATAACACATCAAATTGCGTTACCCTAAAATTTAAGTCATTGCCATCCAATCGTAAGAACACTTGCAGTTGTTTTTTACTCTACGTGAGACGTAGGTAAATTGCAATCCCAAGGTAAATTACCACTCATCGTGAGACGGTGGTGGACTATTTACAGTTCTTAATTGGACGACTTAAAACGAGTTAAGCGGTGAGATCCTTAAGCCCGTGGCAAAAGATGGGATGAAACATGTTTACAAATATACTTATGCTTGCTTCATATGTATTATTTGTAAGTCCCATAATTTCTAGGAATTGCACTAGTAATGCAATTATTGATCGTCACTTACCTTTTGAGTAACATCATTACTAGCAGATCAACTGATGTAATGGTGCTATGTCAATAGGATCCTAGTCTTTTAGAAAATTAATAGTTTACGTGGTTAAACTTGGGTGAATTAATTATTCTATAAGAGTTAATTATCGAAAATACTGATTTTTGAACTTTATCTGTTTTGTAGATGGCAACTAATCCTGCCCAAAACCAAAACACTTCGTCTTTCAGGAAACAATTTGAGAGAGAGAAACTTACTGGTTCTAATTTCAATGACTGGTATCGTTCATTGAGGATTGTCCTCCGATCTGAAAAGAAAGCTGATGTTCTTGAACAACAGCTTATGAACGTCCCTGCTGCAAATGCTTCTAATGAAGAAAAGGCAGCGTATTCTGCTGCTTATGATCGTTACAATGATGTTGCTTGCTTGATGCTCGCAAGCATGTCGCCCGAGCTGAAAGAGCAATTTGAGTTCCATGGCCCATTTGATATGATAAATGAGTTAAGGTCATTGTACGAAAAGCAAGCTGGAGTGGAGTTGTTTGACATTGTTCAAAAACTACATTCTTGTAAGCATGAATCAGGGAAACCAGTCAGTCCACATGTTCTTAAAATGAAGAGCTATTTGGAGCACTTGGCAAGGCTCAACTATGCTTATCATCAGCCTGTTGCAATTGAACTAATCCTTTATTCTCTTTCCAAGGAGTTTGAGGGATTTGTGCGCAATTACAACATGCATAGTATGAATAAGACCGTAGTTGAACTTCATTCTATGCTCATTGAGTATGAGAAAAATCTTCCCAAGAAAGCTGAAACTCCCGCTGTGATGATGATCAAAGGGGTTAGAATCCAGAAGAAGCCGCAAGCTGCTAAAGGAAATCCGAAAGGGAAAGGCAAGAATAAGCAAACTGTTGCTCGTATTCCCAAACCCAAGAAGAATCCTCCAGCTAAGAAAGTGCATCCGGTAAAAGATGAGGTATGCCACCACTGTGGTGAAGTGGGGCATTGGAGAAGGAACTGTCCTGACTATCTTGCCGAGTTGATGAAGAAGAAGAAGCAAGCGGCTGGTAATACTGCCAGTACTTCAGGTATCTTCACCATAGAATTATATTCTTTTTCTAAACATGACTCTTGGGTATATGATGTAACATCCTCGAAATGGACCTAGTTGTTTATATATTATTTCTTGATTTAAATGTGTTTGGAAATAATATTGTTTGAAATAGTTGAAATAATTGGAATAGGAGTCGAATATTCCAATGTGATAAGTGAATTATTAATTGTTGTAAATTAATATAGTTGACGGTACATTAAAATGTTTGGACTCGCAAATGGTTTTCGGGTTCCAGACAATAGATTGAGATGGGGTATTAAATTATACCCGTATATTGAAGGCGGTTGGATGAGCCGACTTATATATATCCTTTCCTATTTAGGAAAGTTATTCATTTTATTCTGAAACTCACAGAAACTCTCTGAAAACCTCCAAATCAAACTAGAAATCAAATCAGGAAGTTGTGATTCTCGTGAAACTTCATCATGATCAGATTATCATCATTATGCTCTTCAATCAGTAAGTATTCTTGTGTATTTAAGAATTTGATTTTGATTGAATTTGGGTAAATTGATGATTTGAGAGATTTGGATGTTAGAAACAGGTTATAAGTGTTACATATTGATTATGTGATGATATTTGAGGTTTATAACCGTTTAAAAACGAGTTTTTGGTGTTTTGGGGATTAAACCCGCGAGTTAGGGTTTCTGCTGTTCGTGCTGGGCTGGGACGAGGCCAGAAGCCGGCGGCTTCTTTGGCCAAGCCGGCGGCTTGTTCTTGTTAGCCGAAGCCGGCGGCTTCATAAGCCAAGCCGGCGGCTTGTGATGTTTTGTAGGAAACCGGCGGGTATAAACCCGACCCGGCGGGTAGTGTAAGCTTTAAAACGAAGTTTAGTTCTGTTACCACATTTGGTAATTGACCCGGCGGTTTGGAAGGTGAAGCCGGCGGGTGGTGGTTTGAAGCCGGCGGCTTCATAGAGAAGCCGGCGGCTTGATAGGCTGGTGTCACATTTCTTGTTTGATTTTTATAAGTAATGTGATTGTTATTTGATATATGTTCAGGTTCATATATGATAATAGTTATGTTGTAATAACTAATATATGATTAGGAACTAGTAATATTCATATTATTATGTTAAGTTCCTAATAGTATGGATTGATATAAGTTATGTATTGATATGGATTACTAACTTATATTTGATTGTAAATTCTCAGATGTGGAGAAGACTCAGTGATATTAGACTACTGAGTGGAGGCCTGAGATGTCGGTGAGTGGATCTGTAACCTCAGTGTGATTTAGTTGTAATGATTTGATTTACAACAAGTAATTATAGTATTACTTTGATAGAATGTAATTGTTGAGATATCTTGCCATGATAGTTTGACTAGTTGCTTACTTGGCTGTTTGAGCTAGTATGTAAGATTCTGAGGTCAACTTGACTTGACAGTTGGACTTGGTTGTTATTGTAGACGACAGGTGTCACACCCCACCAAATGGTAATTACAGTTAACAAGAGTAAATTGCGGAAGCTTAGTGACGTGGCGGGGCTGCGAGCAGTAATAACAACCAACAGATACATACATACTCAGAGCATATGATTATCACAGAACGAAGTAGATTAAGATGCCATTAGTTAAAGTTTTACAACAAATTACCACTTTGAAAAAGTAGTAACAGTAATAGTAGTAGTTGAAATCAGTATTTCATAAAATACATAATATCAAAAGTAGATTTCATAGGTATGACTGCAGTAGTTGCAGTTATACAGAGGAAATCTATGTGTCCCAAAAGTAGTGGCATCCTAATAAGTCCAGGGTAGTCCGTCCTGATATGCATGCAGATCTTACTTACGCTGCTAATTCCCTGAAAAATATAGAGTAAATCGTCAACAAAATTGTTGAGTGAATTCACAGATTTGTTTATTATGTAGGAAACACAGGTTAATCATTTAAGAATAACATTTCCAAATAAGTGTTGTTTGTCAAGTAGGAAACACAAGTTATTAACAAATAACATTTCCCAAATCAATTATCATTAGGAAACACAGATTAACCTAAATAAAGATTAACATTTCCAAAATAGTATACGTAGGAAATCACTTCCTAAACAGTAGTTTTGTGTGTGGGAATATTTAGACGGTGATCCCTCGAAAGGTGAGCTAAACCTGTCGAGTAAGGTAACCCGATCTAACCCTATAACCAAACCACAACCCTAATCTGTTGTTGTTTGCCATGCTGGACAATTAAGTATACGCTCCCAAATCCGTAGGAGGGTCGTCACGGCGATAGTACTATCCGTATACTCAGTGGCTAGAGTCACCTAGCTAATGGTTATAGTCTGTAGCCATAAGGTCTTTTATGCACTACATCGTTCAGCCTAGATCTGTACCAAGATTCGTTGCCTAAATTCCCAAAATAGTTATGAAAAACCTTTCATAAAACACAGTTCAAATAATTGTGTGAAATACCATTTCACAAACAGTTCAAGTATGAAGTACCCCTTCATAAACAGTTCAAGCAAATACATACAGTATTTAAAGCAGTTGTTGCATGCGGTTATACATACGATTTCTATGTTTTCCACCCCGAGTTTTAAAACATTAAAACATTGAAAAGGGGTTTGTGAACTCACTGTGAGTGCTCGGATGTGAATGCTAGCGAGATAAGATAACGAAGCCCAAACGTAGTCAACCTATACACATCAATGTATTAACTATAAGTACTTTGTTTACTTATGTTAATAGTTCATTCGTTTGAAGAAATTTTCAGTTTCTTAGGTTTGTGTATTTCGTTGATGATTGTTGTTGGAAATATATAATATTATCCAAGTATTGTTCGTTTGTTGAATTGTCCGAAAGGTGTAAGTATATATACATATACTTATATAGGTGAATACATATATTCTCGTATGTATATATATATTAGTTGTCGTCGTGGTTAATTATCGCGAATAAAACTTGGTTGTCGTTTACGTTTGTCGTATAGTTTGTATATATATACATTGTCCGTTAGTATATATATATTATTCGTTATCGTATTAAGTTTTGTTGTGTTCTACTTGTCCGTATTCAACATGTCTCAATAATATGTCTGTCTAGTTCTAAGTCCCTTGTAGTAACATTTTGTACCATTAACGTATAACCGATACATAAGTAGTATACCGTTTATTAATAGTTTACAATGTCTCGTAAATGTATCGTATAATTGGAATCGTGAACGGAAGCGTTTATGTTTTAAAATAAAAGTCAGATTGTTGACTAGACACGGGAATCCGCCGTATTCAGTGGAATCCGCCGGATTCAAGTCAGAAGTCGGAATACGCCGGATTCGGGTGAATCCGCCGTATTCATCCTAGTTTTCATACGGTTTCGTTTTTGTTCGGGAATACGCCGGATTTAAATGAATCCGCCGTATTCGTTTGTGTTCACAGGTATTTCGTGTGAAGGTTTGTGAATACGCCGGATTCATTTGAATCCGCCGTATTCACCCGTGTCTTTTACTCGTTCATCGTTTTAGCCGAAGGTTTGTGTGCGGGTCAAAGGTGGGAATACGCCGTATTCAACGGAATACGCCGTATTCGACTGGTTTAGTAATGGGAATCCGCCGTATTCCCGTGAATACGCCGGATTCATCTGAGCTTCGGCTGGGAATCCGCCGGATTCGCTTGAATCCGCCGGATTCAAAGGTTTTGCAGGTTCTGTTCGTGCAGAGTGTATATGAACTCGAATGTTTTGGTTTCAAATCCTTTACACAACAATTCCAAGTGTTTATAACAACGTTATATGTCGTTTTTACAAGTTATTACCTCTTTATAACTAGCTTTCATCCATGGATTTTGATTTTATGTTTTTGGTTTTTAAAACCCATTTCAAGAATCAATCATCAATCCTTCAAATTTAGATGTTTTATGTTTAGATTATGATGTAAAATCAAGTTGTATACCGAAATTTAAGCAAAGAAATCAAAGATTGTAAGTTTTCTTACAAAGATGAAAATGGTGAGAATGATGATGAACGGACGATGATGATGATGATCTTGGTGTTCCCCTTCCACTTCCTGCTGCTAGCTTGATGTTATGATTCTTGTTAATTTGATTGTGAAAGGGAGAAAGAATTTGGTGATGAATTGGTGTGGTGTGTGTTGAAGATCCAGAGAGAAAAAGAGAGGGAGACGGGTATGGTTTTAAAACCAATCTGTCTCCTGCATTATTGAAGGTTGGTGGGATTTTAGTCCCACCAATCTCGAGTACGGGTATAATTATAGCAATATAAAATTTAACATTTTATATTTTTATTTTGTAGATGCTCTCCTGGTTCGTAATATGTTTTCAGAATAATGAGGTTATCATTATTTTTGATAGTTGTACATTTTTGTACATTTTACTGAGCGCAGTTAATTGAGCGCCAATTTTCAGTAAATTTAGGATTTCATATTTTGAAGTAATGTTCTAACTTCTTCCAAACGAACGAGAAAATTTGTATTTTTATGATTCGACGTCGTATGCGCGTTTTAGAATTGTTTCTGTTCGTGTTATAATACGTTTTATGTTAAACGTATATTTAAACCCTTTTGTCTATTCGTTATAGATATATAAGTACTCGTAATTAATAATTTCATTATTAATTATTTTTGTGTCACGAAACTTTTGTTATTTATTTGTCGGCTTCGTTCCGATACGTTCGTACGTAATTTATAAATAACTACGTATCATGTAATACTTTTAGTATTATTGTTTAGGGCTCGCTAGACTGACATCACATCATAAGTTTAGTTTAAAACAATTGCAGGGAATTAGCGTAAGAAATGCATGTAATTAAGTATAATTATATACCTAATTTGGAGGAGTGTCACATTCTCCCCCCGTTAGTGAAATCTCGTCCCGAGATTTAAGTTGAGCCGTGAGTCTCGGTCACGCTCTCAAATAGATTGGGGTATTTCTTTCGTATTTCATCCTCTCGTTCCCAGGTATACTCCGGGCCATGTTTCGAGTTCCAACGAACTTTAACCAGTTTGATTCGTTTGTGTCGAAGTTTCTGAGTTTTAGAATCCATAACTTCAACAGGTTCCTCCACAAAGTTAAGTTTTGAGTCAATGAAGACTTCGTCAGGAGGAAGGATAAGTGTTTCGTAAGAAAGACACTTTTTGAGGTTGCTAACGTGGAAAGTATCGTGTATGCTACTAAGCTCTTGTGGTAGTTTGAGCTTATAAGCGACAGGACCAACCCTAGCAAGGATTTCAAACGGTCCGATGTATCGTGGGTTCAGCTTTCCTCGTTTACCAAATCGTGCTACCCCCTTCCAGGGCGATACTTTGAGTAGGACCTTGTCTCCTACTTGAAACTCAAGAGGTTTACGGCGGTTATCAGCGTAACTCTTTTGTCGATCTCGTGCCGCTTTCAGTCGATTCAATACTTGAGTTATTTTGTCAGTGGTTTCCTGGACAAGTTCGGGTCCAGATAGTTGTCTGTCGTCCAACTCTGCCCAACAGAGTGGTGATCGGCACTTGCGTCCATATAACGCCTCAAATGGTGCCATCTGTATACTCGTGTGATAACTATTGTTGTAAGAAAATTCAGCTAGAGGTAGGTGGGTATCCCAGTTACCTCCAAAGTCTATCACACATGCTCGCAACAAGTCTTCGAGCGTCTGTATAGTTCGCTCACTTTGGCCGTCAGTCTGCGGGTGATAGGCAGTACTCATATCAAGTCGAGTACCCATTGCCTGTTGTAATGTTTGCCAAAAGCGGGAAGTGAATCGCGCATCTCTATCAGATATGATGGATAGTGGCACACCATGCCGAGAAACAATCTCTTTAATATAAATTTTTGCTAGTTTCTCCATTCCATCCGTTTCCTTAATAGCGAGAAAGTGGGCTGATTTCGTCAGTCGATCGACAATCACCCATATGGCATTTGCTCCAGATGCCGTTCTAGGTAACTTCGTAATGAAGTCCATTGTTATTTGCTCCCATTTCCACTTGGGCATTTCAGGTTGTTGCAAAAGTCCAGACGGCTTTTGGTATTCAACTTTGACTTTAGAACAAGTCAAACATTTGCTTACGTAGGTGGCAATGTCACGTTTCATTCCAGGCCACCAGTAGAAACCTTTCAAGTCATGGTACATCTTGTCTGCACCAGGATGTATTGAGTAATTGGACTTGTGTGCCTCGTCCAAAATCAGCTTGCGTAACTCATCTACGCATGGTACCCAAATTCGATTCATAAAGTACAACACTTCGTTGTCCTTTTTCTCGAGTTGTTTTTCCATCCCTTTCAAGGATTCATCCTTAAGGCGTTCGGAGGTGAAAGCAAGTTCTTGTGCTTCGCGAATTTGAGTAATGAGATTCGAGTGGATTGTCAATCCCAAGGCTCGAACTCTTCGAGGTTTGATTCGTTCCTTACGACTCAGGGCATCTGCTACTACGTTAGCTTTACCCGGGTGATACTTTATTTCACAGTCGTAATCGTTAAGTAATTCGACCCAACGTCGTTGTCTCATGTTAAGTTCTTTCTGGTCGAATATATGTTGTAGGCTTTTATGATCGGTGAAGATCGTACACTTTGTACCGTATAGGTAGTGTCTCCAGATCTTTAGTGCAAAAACAACGGCTCCCAATTCCAAATCATGAGTCGTATAGTTTTTCTCATGCACTTTTAGTTGTCGTGATGCATAAGCAATGACCTTTTTATTTTGCATCAGTACGCAACCCAATCCCTGATGTGAAGCATCACAGTAAACAACAAAGTTGTCCACTCCTTCAGGTAGGGATAGTATGGGTGCGCTGCTCAGTTTCTGTTTCAATATTTGGAATGCCTTCTCTTGTTTCTCATTCCACTCAAATTTCTTGTCTTTTTGAGTTAATGTGGTAAGTGGCTGTGCTATCTTTGAAAAATTTGCGATGAATCGCCTGTAATAGCCAGCTAGACCAAGAAATTGTCGTATTTCCGTTGGGGTTTTCGGTGCTTCCCAGTTGTTGATTGCCTCAATTTTGGATGTGTCTACATGAATTCCCTTGTCATTTATCACATGACCAAGGAATTGAACCTCTCGTATCCAAAATTCGCACTTAGAGAACTTTGCATAAAGCTTCTCTTTTTGTAGTAGTTCGAGAACAAGCTTCAGATGTTGCTCGTGATCCTCTTTCGATCGTGAGTATACCAAGATGTCGTCAATAAACACAATGACGAATTTATCTAGATAGGGTTTGCATACTCTATTCATCAAGTCCATGAATACTGCTGGTGCGTTGGTCAGTCCAAAAGGCATGACCAGGAACTCGTAATGACCGTATCGAGTCCTAAACGCGGTTTTCGGTACATCTTCTTCCCGTACCTTAAGTTGATGGTAACCAGATTGTAAGTCAATTTTTGAATAATAACTTGACCCTTGTAGTTGATCAAACAGATCGTCAATGCGTGGTAACGGGTATCGGTTCTTGATAGTTACCTTGTTCAGCTCACGGTAGTCGATGCACATTCGCATAGATCCATCCTTTTTCTTAACAAACAAAACCGGAGCTCCCCAAGGTGAAAAGCTCGGACGGATGAATCCCAAGTCTAGAAGTTCTTGCAATTGTGTGGATAGCTCTTGCATTTCCGAGGGAGCTAGACGATAAGGTGCACGTGCGATAGGTGCGGCTCCTGGCACCAGGTCAATGTGAAACTCAACTTGTCGTGGGGGTGGCAATCCTGGCAACTCATCAGGGAACACTCCTGAATAGTCGCGTACAATAGGTACCTCGTCTATACGTCGTTCCTCGGATTTCTTTTCTACAATGTGTGCAAGAAATGCTTGGTACCCCTTTCGGAGATATTTACTGGCCTTCAAGCACGAAATCATTTTCGTGGCACTCTTTCGTTTCTCACCTTGAATCACTAAAGTTTCTCCTGTCGGTAACGGCAAGCGAACCATCTTATCATGACATATGATCTCGGCTCGGTTCTTAGATAACCAATCCATACCGATTACAATGTCAAAACTTCCCAACTTAACCGGTAGCAAGTCTATTTCGAAGAGATGACCTTCTAACTCCAAGGTACATCCCGGTACTATTTCTCATGATTCGATCAACTCACCATCGGCTAATTCTATGGTATACTTGTTGTCTAATTTACGGGATTCAAGTTCTAATAGTGGTCTAAACTCAGTAGACATAAAACTTAAATCAGCACCCGAATCAATTAACACAAAGGCATAATGGTTGTTTACGAGAAACGTACCAGTGACGGTGTTTGGGTCCTGGCGTGCCTCTTGTGCCCCGATCACGAATGCCCTTCCTTGAGCCGGTTGATTGTTGATGTTGTTGGCTCGGTTGTTATTGTTGCGGTTTTGGTTGTTGTTGTTGAGCTTAGGGCATCGGTTCCGGTAGTGTCCTTGCTCACCACATTCAAAACATCCCTGGTTTTGACGCTCAGTGTTTGCCCGTGGGGGAGGGTTAGTTTTGCAGTCTCGGGTTCTATGTCCCCATGCCCTACAGTTTCCACAATACCCACACCCACTTTCGTGGTGTCGGTTGCACTTATCACATTTGGGTTTGTTACCCAGATATGGTTTCGATTCGGTGGTAGTGGCAACATATGCTTTCGCATTTCCAGAAGATTTCTTGTTCTGCTGACCCTGACGATCAGCACCACTACCGTTCCACTTTCGCTTTGCACCACCAGAACTACTACCATCATTACTGTTCGGCTCACTTTTTCCCGACACAGCTTTCTTAGTCAGATTTCCCATCCTGACTGCCTCATCGGTCAAACTTTGTGCTAGAGTAACAGCACTCCTGAAAGTGTCTGGTTTAGATGATGTCACCAGACTGCGGATTTGTGGTACTAGACCAAATATGTAGCGCTCAATACGCTTATACTCGGGTGTCACCATATGTGGCACTAGACGTGCAAGTTCCTGAAACTTAGTGGTGTACCCAGCAATATCAGCACCAATCATGGTGATGTTCCACAACTCTGTTTCTATTTTCTGCATCTCACTGCGAGGGCAGAATTCCTCCAACATCAAATTCTTAAATGTTCCCCATGACATTGAATAAGCAGCTGGTCGACCAAGTGATTGGATCTGACTGTTCCACCAAGTAAGCGCTTTGTCAGCCAAAGTGCAAGTAGCATATTTCACCATACAGTCAGGTGCACAGTCACTAATGTCCAATACTGATTCAGTTTTCTCTATCCAATGAATCATACCAATTGCACCCTCGGTGCCACGGAGAGAAATCGGCTTACAAGCTTGAAATGTTTTGTATGAACACCCTTTGCGAGCATTCACGGTTGTCTCAGTATTAACAGGGGTAGATCCACTGTTGTTAACTACGGGTTCGCGATTTCGGCTTGCCTCATATTCAGCAATACCTTCAGCTATTCTTCGTGCGATCATTTGTTCGGTGGTTTCAGTAGGTGGTGGTGGAGGCGTAGTCGTCTTTTGACTGTTTCTAGTAGCTCGTCGTTTGGGAGGCATGATTCAGCTCTGCGATGAATAAAATGCAGAGTGTTAATGTTGAGATGTTGAATGTGAATAGATCAAAGATTCACATTTGATAGAAATGAATGACATGAAGAGATGAATGAATAGAGTTTTACAACGCGTGCCATACAACTTTGAAACACCCACATGTATCCAGCATAATATAATCACGTTGGCCAGGCGTCATTATATAATGTCCGATACATATTTCTTTTCATTGTCGTTTAGCACCGTTAATTTCAGAGGTTCTCAAGAATAATCAATCATCAAGCTGTAATATGTTTCAGGGTTTACAAGAATTGATCACAAAGTTATCGATAACGTAAAGTTTTAAATCACCAATCGACAGTTGTAAGAGGAAATAATATTGTTGATAACAAGCATAATGAACACGAGATGTAAACCAAGCATACATTATATATTAAAGATCATAACGCTGTTACACGAGTTTAGTACAAAATGAGATGGGATTTCTAATATATCCATCGATGGTTAGCGTTATACAAAAGAGGATGGGTTTCCTATACATATACCCATTCTACTAACAAAGTTCCATCTAACATACAACTAGTCCATAACTAATACATACATATGTGATCCTCCAAAAGTAATAGTCTAATATGATGCAGGCACAAACTGCCATACACATACCTAACGGAACCATGGTAAATACATCCTAACCGCAACCATCACTGCTGCAGTCATCACACAAACACTAGCTACGATCTCTGACACCCTAGCACGCCTCTCTAAAGCCGCAACGCGTGCCCGGGTAGATGCTAGACTCTGCCAGTCTGTCTGACGGTGAGTCTCCACAAAATCCATCCTCTGATGGAGCATAGTCATATCCATGTCAGTACGGGAGGCATCGCTCAGTAACTCCATCACATCTCTGCTCCTGCTAGATGATATCCTAAACATAGTGTGAACCACAGCCACAAGGGTAGGCACAGTGAGCTCCAGAGGCTCACCAGTGAGATATGCAGATGGTGGTGAGTGGGAGGACTCTCCAAACTCAAAGGTCGAGGGAATACCCTCTAGTGATCTCCACTCACTCAATACTCGAGGCATCCAGTCCAGATGGGAAGGTCGGAGCCTCTTCTGTGGCGGCTCGACAACTGGAACCTCAGGCTCAGTCACTAGCGACTTATCGCGCGGCGCGAGTGGTCCCCTGGGAAAATCCCGAACACAGATCCTAGCTGTCATCCTAGGTACAGGCACACGAGAGGTACTCGCGATAGCTGGTGTAGAGGTAGGAGTGACCTCAGGTGCGGTCGGAGGTGGTACTAAGTAAGCATCACTAGTGTCAACAGACATGGCTCTCACATGAACTGATGACTCATCCTCTACTGTGATCGCGGGACCCTCAAAAGTAGCCTCGGTCGGCTCTTCATACAAAGCATAGACATGGTAAAGTGATTGACTAGACATACTGTGACAAAAGAAATTGGGTGTGGCGTGTCAGTCGTATGTTAGTTGTATGCAAAGTATGTATGCATGAATGCACAAATGTTCTAGCCAAGGCTATAGTCTAGGTCTCTAAGGTTTTCAGTCACCTAAAGACTTCTAGTTCGCTATAACCAATGGCTCTGATACCAAGTCTGTCACACCCCGCCAAATGGTAATTACAGTTAACAAGAGTAAATTGCGGAAGCTTAGTGACGTGGCGGGGCTGCGAGCAGTAATAACAACCAACAGATACATACATACTCAGAGCATATGATTATCACAGAACGAAGTAGATTAAGATGCCATTAGTTAAAGTTTTACAACAAATTACCACTTTGAAAAAGTAGTAACAGTAATAGTAGTAGTTGAAATCAGTATTTCATAAAATACATAATATCAAAAGTAGATTTCATAGGTATGACTGCAGTAGTTGCAGTTATACAGAGGAAATCTATGTGTCCCAAAAGTAGTGGCATCCTAATAAGTCCAGGGTAGTCCGTCCTGATATGCATGCAGATCTTACTTACGCTGCTAATTCCCTGAAAAACATAGAGTAAATCGTCAACAAAATTGTTGAGTGAATTCACAGATTTGTTTATTATGTAGGAAACACAGGTTAATCATTTAAGAATAACATTTCCAAATAAGTGTTGTTTGTCAAGTAGGAAACACAAGTTATTAACAAATAACATTTCCCAAATCAGTTATCATTAGGAAACACAGATTAACCTAAATAAAGATTAACATTTCCAAAATAGTATACGTAGGAAATCACTTCCTAAACAGTAGTTTTGTGTGTGGGAATATTTAGACGTGATCCCTCGAAAGGTGAGCTAAACCTGTCGAGTAAGGTAACCCGATCTAACCCTATAACCAAACCACAACCCTAATCTGTTGTTGTTTGCCATGCTGGACAATTAAGTATACGCTCCCAAATCCGTAGGAGGGTCGTCACGGCGATAGTACTATCCGTATACTCAGTGGCTAGAGTCACCTAGCTAATGGTTATAGTCTGTAGCCATAAGGTCTTTTATGCACTACATCGTTCAGCCTAGATCTGTACCAAGATTCGTTGCCTAAATTCCCAAAATAGTTATGAAAAACCTTTCATAAAACACAGTTCAAATAGTTGTGTGAAATACCCTTTCACAAACAGTTCAAGTATGAAGTACCCCTTCATAAACAGTTCAAGCAAATACATACAGTATTTAAAGCAGTTGTTGCATGCGGTTATACATACGATTTCTATGTTTTCCACCCCGAGTTTTAAAACATTAAAACATTGAAAAGGGGTTTGTGAACTCACTGTGAGTGCTCGGATGTGAATGCTAGCGAGATAAGATAACGAAGCCCAAACATAGTCAACCTATACACATCAATGTATTAACTATAAGTACTTTGTTTACTTATGTTAATAGTTCATTCGTTTGAAGAAATTTTCAGTTTCTTAGGTTTGTGTATTTCGTTGATGATTGTTGTTGGAAATATATAATATTATCCAAGTATTGTTCGTTTGTTGAATTGTCCGAAAGGTGTAAGTATATATACATATACTTATATAGGTGAATACATATATTCTCGTATATATATATTAGTTGTCGTCGTGGTTAATTATCGCGAATAAAACTTGGTTGTCGTTTACGTTTGTCGTATAGTTTGTATATATATACATTGTCCGTTAGTATATATATATTATTCGTTATCGTATTAAGTTTTGTTGTGTTCTACTTGTCCGTATTCAACATGTCTCAATAATATGTCTGTCTAGTTCTAAGTCCCTTGTAGTAACATTTTGTACCATTAACGTATAACCGATACATAAGTAGTATACCGTTTATTAATAGTTTACAATGTCTCGTAAATGTATCGTATAATTGGAATCGTGAACGGAAGCGTTTATGTTTTAAAATAAAAGTCAGATTGTTGACTAGACACGGGAATCCGCCGTATTCAGTGGAATCCGCCGGATTCAAGTCAGAAGTCGGAATACGCCGGATTCGGGTGAATCCGCCGTATTCATCCTAGTTTTCATACGGTTTCGTTTTTGTTCGGGAATACGCCGGATTTAAATGAATCCGCCGTATTCGTTTGTGTTCACAGGTATTTCGTGTGAAGGTTTGTGAATACGCCGGATTCATTTGAATCCGCCGTATTCACCCGTGTCTTTTACTCGTTCATCGTTTTAGCCGAAGGTTTGTGTGCGGGTCAAAGGTGGGAATACGCCGTATTCAACGGAATACGCCGTATTCGACTGGTTTAGTAATGGGAATCCGCCGTATTCCCGTGAATACGCCGGATTCATCTGAGCTTCGGCTGGGAATCCGCCGGATTCGCTTGAATCCGCCGGATTCAAAGGTTTTGCAGGTTCTGTTCGTGCAGAGTGTATATGAACTCGAATGTTTTGGTTTCAAATCCTTTACACAACAATTCCAAGTGTTTATAACAACGTTATATGTCGTTTTTACAAGTTATTACCTCTTTATAACTAGCTTTCATCCATGGATTTTGATTTTATGTTTTTGGTTTTTAAAACCCATTTCAAGAATCAATCATCAATCCTTCAAATTTAGATGTTTTATGTTTAGATTATGATGTAAAATCAAGTTGTATACCGAAATTTAAGCAAAGAAATCAAAGATTGTAAGTTTTCTTACAAAGATGAAAATGGTGAGAATGATGATGAACGGACGATGATGATGATGATCTTGGTGTTCCCCTTCCACTTCCTGCTGCTAGCTTGATGTTATGATTCTTGTTAATTTGATTGTGAAAGGGAGAAAGAATTTGGTGATGAATTGGTGTGGTGTGTGTTGAAGATCCAGAGAGAAAAAGAGAGGGAGACGGGTATGGTTTTAAAACCAATCTGTCTCCTGCATTATTGAAGGTTGGTGGGATTTTAGTCCCACCAATCTCGAGTACGGGTATAATTATAGCAATATAAAATTTAACATTTTATATTTTTATTTTGTAGATGCTCTCCTGGTTCGTAATATGTTTTCAGAATAATGAGGTTATCATTATTTTTGATAGTTGTACATTTTTGTACATTTTACTGAGCGCAGTTAATTGAGCGCCAATTTTCAGTAAATTTAGGATTTCATATTTTGAAGTAATGTTCTAACTTCTTCCAAACGAACGAGAAAATTTGTATTTTTATGATTCGACGTCGTATGCGCGTTTTAGAATTGTTTCTGTTCGTGTTATAATACGTTTTATGTTAAACGTATATTTAAACCCTTTTGTCTATTCGTTATAGATATATAAGTACTCGTAATTAATAATTTCATTATTAATTATTTTTGTGTCACGAAACTTTTGTTATTTATTTGTCGGCTTCGTTCCGATACGTTCGTACGTAATTTATAAATAACTACGTATCATGTAATACTTTTAGTATTATTGTTTAGGGCTCGCTAGACTGACATCACATCATAAGTTTAGTTTAAAACAATTGCAGGGAATTAGCGTAAGAAATGCATGTAATTAAGTATAATTATATACCTAATTTGGAGGAGTGTCACAACAGGAGATCTTGAAACTTGAAATGTTGGTTTGGAGATCTAGGTCGTGTGTGATTAACAACTGGTTATTGGTAATTCTGTATAGGCCAATACAGATGATTGATAAGAGTTCCTTGATTACCAAACCGGTATTAGGGTATCTCAGGAGCCACCGATCCTCATGACGATTGATAATGTTTGATTGGTGTAGCTTGACATTGATTGGATGTCGAGTCAATGATTGATTTTCTGTTTATTGTTATTTGATGTAAACAGATTGTTATGCTAGGTTGGACTGTTGTTATTGGTTCACTCGCTTAGCGTTGTGCTAACCCCACCACAGTTCTTCCTGCAGGTTAAATATATGGGACATATTGGGCAGGGCAGGAAGTTGTTGGACTGGATGGAATGTTTGACAGGCTGTTACTCTGATGATATGTTGATAACTAAATATATGTTTTGAATTATATAACACCGAGTTGGTTGGAATGTCATGTATTAAATTTGAAAAAGTTTATTGACATTTTGAGTACATTGATAGTATGTTTTAAATATACGCTTCCGAGTCGCAAATATTATATTAAATGTTTATAATTAACGAGGGGTGTTATATATGACACTGGTTGTGGTACTCACATCTGTAATACCTTACAGGGTCTTAGAGGAATAAGGAAACTGAAGCCAGGAGCTTTGCAACTAAAAGTGGGCAATGGTCTGCCAGCAGCTGTTGAAGCAATTGGAAGTTATGACTTAATTTTACCTTCTGGTTTAGTAATTTGTTTAGACAATTGTCATTACGCACCTTCTATTACTAGAGGTGTTGTTTCAGTTTCTCTTTTGAAAGACAATGGTTATGTAAACTCATTTACTGATAATGGTATTTCTGTTTCTAAAAATGATGTTCATTGTTTTGATGCTATTCCTTGTGATGGTATTTATGAAATAGATATGCGTGGTTGTGTTTCAAATTATAATTCTATGTATCATGTTAGCAATAAAAGAGCCAAGCCTAACTTGGACTCTACTTATCTATGGCACTGTCGTCTTGCTCACATAGGCAAGGATCGTATTAAAAGACTTCAACGTGAAGGTCTTTTAAAATCAAGTGATGATGCATCATTTGATAAATGCGAGTCTTGTATATCTGGCAAAATGACAAAGAAACCTTTTTCACATCAAGTGGAAAGGGCTTCTGATCTTCTTGGGATAATACATACCGATGTTTGTGGCCCACTTAGACATGTGTCTAGAAAAGGTGCTAGCTACTTCATAACCTTTACGGATGATTTTAGTCGTTATGGTTATGTTTACTTGTTGAAACATAAACATGAAGTCTTTGAAACATTCAAAGAGTTTAAAAATGAAGTAGAAAATCAACTCGGAAAAACCATCAAGATCCTTCGTTCGGATCGAGGTGGTGAATACTTAAGCCAAGAGTTTAAGGATTATCTAAAGGCGTGTGGAATCGTCCAACAGCTTACTCCTCCATATACACCACAACATAATGGGTGTCGGAGAGGAGGAATCGAACCTTGTTAGACATGGTTAGATCGATGATGAACCTTACAACTCTACCTCTATCATTTTGGGATTATGCTATAGAGACTGTTGTACGCATTCTTAATATGGTTCCAACCAAGAAGGTTGATAAGACACCACATGAATTGTGGCATGGAACGGTCCCTAATTTGTCTTACTTAAAGGTCTGGGGATGTGAGGTGATGGTAAAGAGAGACACGCCTGACAAACTCGAGCAAAGATCTATTAAGTGTATCTTTGTAGGATACCCAAAGGAAACGATGGGTTACTACGTCTATATCCCTTCTGAACACACTGTCAAAGTTGTTAGATATGTGAAATTCTTTGAAAAGGATCTCGTACTTCAAAAAGACAGTGGGAGGGTGGTAGAACTTGAAGAAATTCAAGAAGATGCATCACCTTCTAAAGACACTAGTAGTCATCAAATTGAACAAGAAAGTCTTGAGATTCAAAATGATGATGAGGTTCCACTTCGTAGGTCCAATAGGACTATACGTGCCCCCGAGAAGTTATGTCTAAATGTAGAAACTGAGGAGCATGTATTAGGGGATTTAAATGAACCTAAAAACTTCAAAGCTGCATTATCAGATCCAGAATCTGAAAAATGGTTTGAAGCTACGAAAGTGGAAATGAAATCCATGAAAGATAATCAAGTTTGGAGCTTGGTTGATCTTCCACCCGATGCTCAAACCGTTGGGTGTAAATGGATCTTCAAGAAGAAGATCGACATAGATGGAAATGTACACACCTACAAAGCTCGTCTTGTAGCGAAGGGTTATACTCAAGTCTACGGAATTGACTATGAAGAAACCTTCTCTCCTGTGGCAGACATTCGAGCGATTAGGATTCTTATAGCCATAGCTGCGTACTATGACTATGAGATTTGGCAAATGGATGTCAAGACTGCCTTCTTAAACGGTTATCTAGACGAAGAGGTCTATATGGATCAACCTGAAGGTTTTATTGACCCATCTCATCCCAACAAAGTATGCAAGCTTCAAAGGTCCATTTATGGACTCAAGCAAGCATCTAGAAGTTGGAATAAACGGTTTGACGAAGAGATCAAAAAGTTTGGTTTTCTTCAAAACCATGATGAGCCATGTGTATACCTCAAGGCTAGTGGGAGAAATGTTACTTTTCTGATCTTGTATGTCGATGACATATTAATCATGGGAAACAATGTTCCAATGTTACAAGATGTAAAATCCTATCTTGGAACATGTTTCGCTATGAAAGATTTAGGAGAAGCGGCATTTATACTTGGAATCAAGATCTATAGAGATAGGTCAAAGCGGATGATTAGTTTAAGTCAAAAAGCTTATATTGATAAGATCCTAAAGAGATTTAGAATGGAAAATTCCAAGAGAGGGAATATTCCAATGCTCGAAAAGCTTGACTTAAGTAATAAACAAGGTGCGTCTACACCTGATGAGGTGAAGCAAATGCAAAATGTTCCTTATGCTTCGGTTGTAGGATCCATTATGTATGCTGTGAGATGCACTAGGCCTGATGTTGCATTCGCGCAAAATATTGTAAGTCGTTTTCAACAGAATCCAGGAGTAAGACACTGGACTGCTGTTAAGAACATTCTTAAGTACTTGAGATCTACTAAAGATATGGTTCTGGTTTATGGGGGAAATCCTGCAGCTGAGCTTAAAGTAACTGGTTATTGCGATGCTGGGTTTCAGACTAACAAAGATGATATGAAATCTCAGTCAGGATACGTTTTTACCTTAAATGGAGGCGCAGTAGATTGGAAAAGCAAGAAGCAAACTACTACTGCCATGTCTGCAACAGAATCTGAGTACATTGCTGCCTCGGAAGCCGCCATGGAAGCTGTTTGGATTAGAAAGTTTATTTCTGGGCTCAGCGTGGTTCCCTTAAATAAATCACCTATGGAATTATATTGTGATAATTCAGGTGCAATCATAATTGCCAATGAACCTGGAGTTCAGAAAGGTGCCAGACACTACCAAAGGAGAGTTCACTATGTTCGAGAACAAATCGAACTAGGTGAAATCAAGTTACTCAAAGTTCGCACAGAACATAACTTAGCTGATCCGTTCACTAAAGCTTTATCGAGAGCAAAGCTTACTGAACATGCTGAAGGCATAGGACTTCGTCTAGCTAGTTATCCCATGTAATTCTGTGATTAATATTTGGATATGAGATGTAAAACATTTTAATTATTAATGAAATAAAGTACTTGGTATGTTTATTTTATTTAAATATTATTGTATCTCATTTTTGCATGTTTAATCCTTGAATAACTTATTATTATTCTAAACTATCCAATGTCGATTGACTCTATGGGAATATAGTCAAACTAAGACATATCTGAGTGGTTAGTCAGAAAGGGTCTCACTAAACTCACATGATATTCATACAAGATGCATATCGGATTCCCCAAATTATCGAATTATTACTTTATGGATCGTCGTCATTGAGGAATATTCGAAAATGATTATTTACTGAATCCTTAGACTTGAGATGCAAGTAGGTTCAGCGTGTATGGATTGCATCTTCTTGATATGGTTCTAACTATTCGTAAATGGTAGTTACACATGACTATTTTCAGAAGTGTAGTGAAATGCATGACTGACACGTGCAGTCAATACAGAATTTGTTCCTTCAATATGTTTTTGAAGAATGATACTTCTAGGCCGCTCATTAGGTATTAATCAGATGTGTGTATGGCCATACCGAAATGAAATCTAGATGTGTCTCGATTCATTTTGTAATCTTGATTAATTACATGAAATGAGAAATAGAACAGTTAAATCATGAAATGACATTGATCCATATTCATAATTAACACCAGTATCTGAAACAAAGGGATTGTAAATTATGAAATCATTATCTGAGACTTTATGAAACGAAACTCAGAAATTTCTGGGAACATTGGAGTGTTGCTAGACGCTAACCAATGTTATTGCTTAAGACATGTCCAAGTGGGAGCTGTTGGTATATATGTACACGACTTAAGCATGTCCGGAAATTAATGAGCCTATGGGGTCACACGCGTTAACACGTAGATACCGCTTATTTAATCCAGTTATGTTAACTGTAATAACTAGTTGAGTTATTAGTTAATTTGAGACCATTTAATAAATGTTATTAAATTATAAGGTTCAAGGTGAAAGTTATTAGGATTAAATTGTTATTTCTAATTACTTATGGTTTTATGATTAATTAATAATAAAAGGGTTACTATTATTTAATTATAAAAGAATTATATAATAATAATATATATCTTGACTTTCTCCTCAAGTTTTTCTTTTAGATATATAAATCAATCTTGTCCTTAAATGTTAAGGTATGACAAACGAATTATAAAAAAAAAAAAACCCCAACCGACAATTACTTTGTTCCTTGGATAGTTTGCGTACGGACGAAAGAACTAAACACCAAGGGGTTTATTTTTTCCGTGAAACACAAAAGGAAAAAAAGGGTTTTAACTTGGTTTATCGAACTAGCATTCGGGTGGTGATCAACAACGTGTTGTGTGTGCGATCGTAGAGGGTTTTACCATTAGTGAAACCTATTCATTTATTAAACGATTTTACTTGGAGCTAGCTAAAAGGTACACAACTATTAACCCTTGTTAATTATACGTATACATGTTTAATATTCAGCTGCGTGCTCATGTGTTTGATTGTCAATTGCGATGTTATTTTCTAACACTCACCACAAGTGTTCACATTACTATTTTGGATTATCCCAACTAAGTGTCCACTTTTATGCTTTACTCAACCAATCAAAAAGGAATTTAATGAATAAATATGTTATTTGATTGGTGAAAAATATAGTTTGTGGAGAATCTAAAAACTATATGCAAAGTCAAAATTTGACTGGGCATATTTTGATTTTTCACTAATACACACAATAATAATTTGTTTCAATGTTACTGTTATTATGAGTCGAAATATATCTTTTGCACTCATGTCACAACAATATATATAATTTAAAATTATAGAAATAAGTAGTATTTTTAACTAAAAATCGTCAATCTGGCAATATAACTTTTATACATAAATACTCAGTTGTTTATATTTTATAAGGTTTTTTATATAACTAACACAAAAGTAATAAAATGAAATAAAACTAAAACCACATAATTTTACAGGAGTTAAACTGAAAATTATATGCATTATCATTTAATTTCAATAGTTACTTTACGACAAATGAGAAAATGAAGAGCTATAATAGAATTTTGTTATTCCTAAGTTACACAGTCAAAGTAAATGTAATAATACACTTATATGGTTGGTGTATATATAGTAGTTCCCTATCTATAATGATACTCCAATATTGAGTTTAGTCATAAAAATGAAGGTAATAAATTGTTGGGTTAATATATCATGATTTCGATAATGTTGAAAAGAAGGTTTACATATACTTTGGACCCTTCATATTTCTACTGTATAATAATCATCATTAGAGTATAAAGTATGATAGTGAGTCATGTTGGAACTTGGAAGTAATCAATGCTAAAATGGATAACTAATCATTGCACAACCCCTTCATTTACATTATTAAATTAAATTATAGGTTATTCCTTACTACTGTATGATAATAATTCTTTGAAGTTCTTTCAATTTTTGATCTTACGGGTATATAGCTACAAATAATTTCAATACATGATGGTATTTATTTAATTAACTCTCAGTTGAATCCTTCCATTATTCAGATAATAAAAGTTGGAAAACTATACACATTTTTCATAGGTAGCATTAGCAACTTAATTTGAAAACATTTATAATTATCTATAAATACTCGGCCGGCCTTTTATATATATTCTTTCTTAGTTTTAACCGATCACCAATGGTATTAAATAGCAAATAATATTATGAGTTTTTTAGTCTATAAATACACCAATTTCAATTTCACATGAACCGTATAATCAAAATCTGCACCATTTTCAATTTCACATGATTTTATTTTCTCAACATTCACAATGAGTTTCCATTTACAAGGAGAGGATTGAAGCCATTATGGCTCCTAATGCCATTCTATTAGAAGATGTTCTTGATGTGCATGCATATAAGATTTTGTATGTTTTTGTATCATCTTTGAATTTTATTCCTATAGTTATTGGAAGTTCCATGCTGTTTAGTTTGTGTTGTTTGCTCATGGGTAAGCTCTTTTTGACTCTACCTTTGGGTGTTGGACATTTCTACGTATTGATCATGTCATCACTTGACATTGAATTTCAAATATCACGCCAATAAATAAGCCTTGGTCATACATATTTTTTTGTTAGAATCAAGTACCACAAGATGATGCATGAATCTGCTTGAAGAATTAAGATTATTCACCAGATGTGTTATCGTTTTTGACTTGATTGTACATATATGTTATATTAGTATATATTAAAAGTTAATAGCGTTATGGATCTTTCATAAAGGATATGATAGAAAAAGAAGCCAAGTATATTTGACCACTTGATAGTTGATAATATATATGATTAATATAGTTTTTAAGCTCAATCTAAATCAACAATAAGGATGTAACATGTACGTGAATTGTAAGACATAACCTATTATACTGTAAATTTTATATGAGAGAATTAAGGTAAATCATTTGGTATATGGTTAGCCACGATGCAAAACAATAGTTAAAAGTGATATCAACAATTCAACAATTTTAATGTATATGATTATGATTATTTGTGCACATCAGTTCCAATATTTCTTAAAGATTTATGAATAATCAAATGGTTTAAAGTTTTCCACCTCGATCCTTTAATTCGACTGAATAGTTTAGATTTTGTTATATTACAATTTGGCAACAATATGCAAAAATAATTTACATTTTAGAAACTGTCCAAGAAATAAAAACAATCAAATCAAAAGAAAAGAATAACAGTAGCAGGGGTGATTTATTTTCG
Organism: Helichrysum umbraculigerum; assembly: GCA_949592205.1. Classification (NCBI taxonomy): domain Eukaryota; kingdom Viridiplantae; phylum Streptophyta; class Magnoliopsida; order Asterales; family Asteraceae; genus Helichrysum; species Helichrysum umbraculigerum. Next base: position 200,404,804 of record CATIUR010000001.1, on the reverse strand, counting down.
GGGATTTTTTCCTAGTCCTTTCCAGGTTTTTTTCATCCCTTTTAGCTCCCTCTCAGTTCGGATCTAGAGTTTGGGTATATTAGTAGCAGGGAGGGGTGATTTATTTGGTGTATGTTCATTTGTACATTTGTGGCTTCTAGCATCTTGCTAGTTATCGGTTTATAATATTCTGCCTTTCAAAAAAATAAAAAATAATAATAAGTAGGATTTGAGTTTAATGTCATTAATACAGGCTAGGCTAATAATATAGTTGACCAATGATTAGATATAAAATTTGAGCTTTAATGCATAATAATATAGTGAACTTTTAATGATAGACTACCACTTACCCAACCTTTCATTGCATTTTTCCTAATCTACTCAACATTTAAAATTTCAAAATCGACGTAGGGTGAAAACCGGTGGCGCGACCCCAATAGTCCATATGGGGTTTTTCCTGGACTTAGTTCAGGTTTTTTTCATCCCTTTTAATACCCTCTCAGTTCGGTTCTAGACCTTAGGTGTATCAGTATCTGGGATGTATTGCTTGGTGTATGTACATTTGTACTCTATGCCTATCTAGCATCTTGCTAGTAGGTTCTATATATTTATAAAATTCTTGCCTTTAAAAATAAAAACATTTAAAATTTCAAAAGTTATTATAATTTATTATGTTTTAATAAGTATACTAATACTAACATGTCAACTTACATCGATTCATATTCACCAAATAATCTTTTGCCGTAGGGAAAGTAATCAAAATATTTAAAAAAAACTATAACTAGCATAGTATTAGATATATTATAAGACTTTAATTTTAGTACCCAATTTCTCTATTAAGCCCCCGATATAAAAAACAAACGAAAAGAACGAAATAGCAAGCATGTTTTTCTTTAGTGCCTCTTAATAAAATGATCAAAACTACTACGTAAATGAAATCAGTAAAATTGAAAACCCGTGCATCGCACGGGCCAAAATCACTAGTATTATTAATAGAAAAGTTCAATAAATGAGAAGTATGGATGAAAATAAAATGTCTACATTTGAAATAGTTGAACAATTGATAAAATCCAAGAGATAAAAGTTCATAAATAAGAAGATATAATTGCATCTAATAAGATTTGTTTGAAAACTTAAATTTTAAAAGGTAGAAAAGCTAAAACGTCAATAAATAAACATAAGTAGCTTATAATATATTTCATTCTTTTTTTTCAGTTTTAAACCAGTTTCAGTCTTTAACCAGTTTAAATTGATTTCAGTCTAGTTTTTAACTAGTCTTCTGACTCGAAGTATGACTGAATTAGGACTAACAGGCAGTCTTAGGACCAGTCCAGTCTTAGCACCAGTCCAATCTTTTTTAGGACTAGATTCAGTTTTAAACGTTTTAGCTAATCTCTACCCGACAGGAGCGGTGCAAATGACTCACACAACTTTCTAATATTATAATAGACACAAAGACTCATATGCCTTACACATATTCACTCCACCTAGTCACTACAACAAATTTATTTATTCATTGCATTTTGACAAATAATTGGCGGGCAAGATAAGTGGACAAACATACTTATATGAATCCCAAAATCGATTTCTAATCTTATACCTAAAAGGCTTAAAATTTACTCCCTCAGTCCCATTTAAAATGTCCATATTACTATTTTGGGATGTCCCATTATAAGTGTTCACTTTGATATTTAACCAATCAAAAAAGACTTTAGTGGGTAGATTTAATATTTGATTAGTGAAAAGTGTAGTTAGTGGAGAATTCAAAAACTACGTGCGAAGTCAAAGTTGACATTTTAAATGAGACGGAGGTTGTACAAAACAAACAAAGTAACACACAAAAGCATCTGAACATGTGACAATAAATTGATTAAGAAAACCCTTATTGTTAACCAAATGTTACAGATTGCAGATAATTGTTGTGAATGGTGACATTGTGGTGATGTTGAGGAGAGAAACGTATTAGAGATATCCACAAGGAAAAAGAGAACAAGACTGCAATGGTTTTATTGTAAGGGTATTATATGGGGTTTTCTCATATTTCTTTGTTAAGTTTTATCTAAGGTAGAAAGGGGGAATGATTTATAAGTGTTTTAGATTAGAAATATATAATCTAAATCAAACCTAAAAGAAATTATAAAATGAATTATTGTGAGAAAAGTTCAACAAAACCCAAACACAAACGTTGAAATATGTTGGTTGAATTTCAGTTGCCCAATTGGAGACTCACACCTGTTTTCTCTCTATATTGAACTTTCTTTGTAAATTAGTTAAATTAATTATATATACAAAAATCTGTTATTTACACATATATTGGTTGTATATAATCAACCAATATGAATCAGTTTCAACATGCAGAATTTACCAACAACTTTCGTAGAAGTTTTCATGGCCTCTAAAGACAAAAGATAGAAACCCAATGAACTAAGTAATTGAGCAGATATAATATTAAAGGGATGACTTTTTGTAGCTACTTGACTTTTTCTCTGACTTTTTCATCTTACCAAAAAAAAAAAAAAAGCAAACTATACTCATTCTCAGGGTTTGTTATAACTTACAATTCAATATAAATTCAAATGGTGCAAAAGTATTGAGAGTCATCTTAAATTTGAGTAATGGAGAAAAATGTAAATGAAGCCCCTGCCATCGGCATCGACCTAGGGACAACATACTCATGTGTTGGCGTTTGGATCCATAATCGAATAGAAATCATACCCAATGATCAAGGAAACAGAACCACACCTTCTACTGTTGCTTTTCGTGATGCAGAGCGTCTCATCGGCGATGGTGCCAAGAACCAAGTGGCCATGAACCCTGCTAACACCATATTTGGTCAGTCTACCAAATCTTCATGCTTCTTTCTATTTTAATCACATCATAATACAAAAATTCAACTGCAGAAACTGTCCACAAGATTAAGATCCAAAAGATAATTGCATATGTATACTTAACAAAAAAAAAATTGATCCAAAAGATGAACAACTTTGTCTCCACTTGGGGTTGAGTAACCACATAGCTTCAAGCCTAAAAATATGATCAAACAAATTAGTAAATATTCTAGTGGAGACCATGTTTTATGATTTTTTAGGAACTGAGTGAACCAAAAACAACAAGTCTTGTGAATAAGCATCTGTTTAACAAACTGGATTAGTAGTACAAATTTGAGTAAAATCCAACTTTGATTTTGTTGGTTACTTGGGGCCTCGATCTTTACGTGATATTTAATTGTAGATGCTAAGAGGTTGATTGGAAGGAAATTCAGTGATCCCAAAGTGGAGGAAGATATGAAGTTGTGGTCTTTTAAGGTCATAAAAGGGCCTGCAGACACACCCAAGATTGTTGTAATGTACAACGGTCAAGAGAAGGAATTTTTGGCTGAAGAAATTTCATCAATGATTCTCGGAAAGATGAAAGAAATAGCTGAAGCATACCTTGGAAAAGTTGTCAAAAATGCAGTGGTAACGGTCCCAGCTTATTTTAATGATTCACAACGTCAAGCAACAAAAGATGCAGGCACTATTGCTGGTTTAAACGTCATCCGCATGATCAATGAGCCTACTGCAGCTGCTATTGCGTACGGACTGGACAATAAGTCTGAAATTACTGGTAAAATAAATGTCCTCATATTTGATTTGGGTGGGGGTACTTTTGATGTCTCTCTATCGACTATTGAGAAAGGGGGTATCTTTGAGGTGATAGCTGTTTCTGGTGACACTCATCTTGGAGGTGAGGATTTTGATAACTCCATGGTGGATTACTGTGTTCGAGAGTTCAAGCGGAGATATGGTAAGGATTTGGCAGGGAACCAACGAGCATTGGGGAGGTTGAGAATTGCTTGTGAAAAAGCAAAAAGGATCCTCTCGTCTACTACTCAGACGTCAATTGAATTGGATTGCTTACACGAGGGAATTGATTTTTCGATGAGGTTTAGTCGAGCTAAATTCGAAGAGCTGAACATGAGCTTTTTCGATAATTGCATTAAGATTCTAGAGAAATGCTTAAATGATGCTAATCTGGATAGATCATGGGTAGATGAGATAATTCTTGTTGGTGGCTCGACTAGGATACCTAAAGTCCAACATATGTTACAAGAACTTTTTAATTGGAAGGAGCTCTGTAAAAGTGTGAACCCTGATGAGGCTGTTGCGTTTGGTGCAGCTGTTATGGCGGCAAACTTAAGTGGTAAAAGTGATAAAACTGTTCCCGACGTCGTGCTACTAGACGTCACTCCTTTGTCACTTGGTGTAGAAATAACAGGGCAACTTTTTAGTGTTGTGATCCCGAGGAACACTCAAGTACCTACGAAGCTTGCTAAGAAATTTACGACAAGTAAAGATAATGACACTTCCTTACTATTTAAGGTGTATCAAGGCGAAAGGACTAGGTCTACAGATAACCATTTGTTGGGGGAGTTAACGGTTTATGGAGTTCCACTTGCTCCGAAAGGAGTTCCAAGAATAAAGGTCGGCTTTGAAGTAGACGTTAACGGAATACTAATAGTCGCAGCTGAGGTATTATCTACTAGTATGATAAAGAAACTCACGATTACCAACGAAAACGGAAGATTATCGATTGAACAGATTAATAAGATGGTTAAAGATGCTGAAAAGTACAAACTTGAGGACCAAAAATTCAAGAAGAAAGTGGATGCATACAATGCATTAGAAGATTGCATATACAAAATGAAGAATAAGCTCAAAGAACACGATGTAAAGAAGACGGTGAACCCAGAGAACTTGAAAAAAATGGAGAATGCTATTGAAGACGCGACTAAGTGGTTCCAGGACAACCAATCTGCATCTATAGACGAGATTCATCGCATGACGGTACATTTCAAATCTATATGCATATATGCCATTGTTTTAGTTCTCATATTATTGTCGTTACTCGTTAGACTTTTATACGATTTTCTGATCTTGTGTCTGTTCTTATTAGATGATGTTGAGGAGTAACGTGGAACGCTTTGAAACTGAACCAATATCAGTACCACCAATAGTGAGAAATGATAAGAAGAAGAGTTGGTTTGGACGTTTATTTCATACTGCAGAGTAACGGGCAATATTTAAAAATATTGAGCTGGTCCTGTACTGCAGAGACATCAACCAAATCGTTTGTTTATTAAGTTACTACTTGATCTATAGTTTGTACTTTCCATTCTTCCTTTGAAACAGCTACTTTTGGTTCTTCATGTACTCGGTATACTACTTGATATATGTATATAAGGTATTAAGGTATGTTAAACATTTAGTCCCAAATGACCTCCAATGATTTGGCAATTATTCATTCTTGTCGCATCACCTAAATCCGATTATATTCAACAAACTTTGATAAAGTGGATTGTCCTATACTCACATGGTAAATAAGGTAATATTCTATTAAAAAAATAAGTTATACTAACACTAAATAATACGATAGATATTGATAGGTAAATCAAGTTCATAGTATCTTTTAAAAGTTTTATTGATTTTAATCACACAACTTAATTATAATTTTTATACAATTGGTAAGAGGTGTAATTTTATAATTTTTATATTGCTTTTCAAATCTATATAATATCTCATTTAAGTATTTATATATATTTGATCACTATAGATTGATTTCTGTTTTGTACACGTAGATGCACATTAGTTGTTCAATCAAATGTCTGAATAGTTATATTAATCGTTACAATTTATGTTTGTTAAAACTATAAACATAGGCATTTCTCAACAAATTATTGCAACCTTAGCAACGGAAATGTTACTATAACCAAACAATAGTATTAGCTAGAAAATGTCAATTTACAACGTACACATCTTTTTTAACCTTCCCAATTTATTGATATATTGCGGGAGAAAAAATGTTGTTCTTATTTCATTTTTAATTGGTCAAAACTTATAAGATATCATTATCGGTAAAAAAAACAATATTATTTGTTCACAATTTAAAATTTTTTAAGAGTTAGTTGTCCTTCATCCCTTGATACTTACTTAATATTATTTATTTATTTTTTAAATGTTACAAAAAATATTGAATATCATAATTAAAACATTTTATTTACCATTATAGATTATGATTGATGTATTATGAAATTACATTGTTTCTAGTTGTGCATTGCACGGGTTTAACACTAGTGTAATTATATATCCAAAACTGAAGCTATAAATTCAAACTACAAAAAAGGAAAAAAAAAAAAAAAGAAAAAAAAAATCGATAGAAATATACACATATGACATATATGGCCACATATGTATATAGTGTATGTATCAAAATGTAAGTTATATACCATCGATGGGTGCCAATCTCTTTTATATATTATAATAGAGTGGTTATTAGGTTGTCATTTTTAATTTAAGCAACTCTAATCTAATCTCAACCCTCCATTGATTAACCTTATTAAATTTAAACCGTTGATAATTACCCTCTCTAATGACTACCTAAATAGTGGGCTAGACTTCTTCAAAAGACTTTACTACCCCCTATTTAATTATTCCTAATTCCTAAATTAATTAAATTAAAGCCGTCCAAAAAAATTTGAAAAACATATAATATAAATCAAAATTATAAGCGCAGGCTTAATTATAGCAAATATTAAATGCAGGCTAAATTAATTATTTAATTCAAGAATATGGTTTCTATATTTAGGAGTTTATATTAATCAAATATCTCATAACTTTACAATTCTCTACCAACTCATCGACCTAATTTACCAACATATATTTATCCAAAATAAAATAAATCAAATCAACTACTTATATTTTTAAAAAATTCAGTCGGATCACACTTATTATTATTATTATTTTTCCATTGTATCATTCCTTCCTACGACAATCAAACAACAAATTGGAAGGTGTGTGTGTCAATGTGCTTTTGGTCCGGAAACAAAGCTATATGCTCACAACTATCGCTTCAATGTAAACCATCCTTACGCATCAATAGGTATTGAATACACTTTTTTGTTTTCTATACAATTATAGGTTAAGCAATATTGTGGTTGATAACTATTTTATTCAGTATCATCTATTAATTGTATTAAACTTTTTGTTAATCACTTTCAAGATTTGAAAGTTTTGATTTAAGAATTTTCATCTTAATTATTTTACTCGAAAAGAATTATGCTTAATGTGTATTAATAGTAATATTAATGGTAATGCTTAAAGAGTCACGTTCATGGGAGTTTGGAAGTTTTTTTTTGCATCTGTAAATTGTGTTATACATGTTAACTTTATGTTGTTAATAACTTCTTCATAATTTACTACGATTTTAACTTTTTGGGTGTTTGAAATATTCCAAGAGTTGATTAATGAGTTCCTTTGTTATTGTCATAATTTCTCATTTATATTTTTTCAATTTCATGTGTTCATGCTAAAAAAATAATTGATTCTTAAAAAAAGTTCCTTATCACAAAGTTATGGATACTATAAAGGAGTGCAATTTTGGGGATTTGACATAATTTAGTATTGCACCTTATAAAGGAGAGTATAGGCTTATTGATCATGACTGAAAGTTAAATCTATTTAGTTCTTCCAAAGTACGTAGATGTCCGCCTTTTGATCCTATTACAAACGGATACAATGTTGTACCTTTTGACGATGTGTTACAATGGAATGTTTCAAGCATCTTTGATTTTGGTATATTACAAACTGTTTAACATTATATCAATAAACGCCCATTATGTGTTTAAATGCACACCAAATGTATGTCTCATGAATTGTCGAAAACACTAGCATTTGAATATTACTCCATTTTGTTCATTTATTATTATATTATAATTGTTACCGCATCCCCATGAAATATCAATTTTATTACTCATGTTTAGATTTTTTTAATAAATATTGCAGGTAATTTCAACATTCATGCTTTTGACTATAACATCTGTACCTGTTGGACTTGTCTTTGCTTTACAATAAGTATGCACTGATTACACTTAATTGGTTGTTGTTAAGTTTAACTTTAGTAATTTTCTTTAATATACTTTTATTACTTTTGTTTAAAGATCTATATTCTGAGTTTTATAGGTAAACTCATTTAGGGGCTGATAAGCTCAACATGTTACATTTTGCTGTGTAAGAGGGCCATTCGTTGCATTAACTGGTGATCGTTATCGTGCCTTTTGCCATACTTCCCTGTGCACGAAGGCGGTGAGTTCTATAACCCAATTTTTCTTATATCTAAGTGATTGAGATTAGACGTGTAGATCACCTAGAAAGTTATTATAATGCATTGTTTATTCTCCGAGTTATGTAGGAAAGTGGAAAAATTGTGTTGTACGCCTATAAGTGGTAAAATGAATAGGTCGAGTCGGGTCACGAGTCTAGATATGTTTGCGTCTAAATGGGTCCAGGTCTTGATGGGTTATTTAGGAATATAGGTTTAGACGGGTCCGGTTCCAATGAGTCTCAAGTCTGATCGACCCATCGGGTTTTCACGAAACATTTTTCATTTCAGTGAAAAATGAAAAAATGATATGGAGGTGTAAAAAAAAAAAAAAAAACCTCGCTAGACATGTTGGTTAATTGTTATACAATTGAAGGTTATATTAGATACTCATTAATTAGACAAATCTATAAAAAGAGGAAGACCCAACAAACTGATCTCCTCATAAATATTTCCCAACTTGATCCATAAATAACAATTGGGTCTAAAATTGTCACCTCTATGTACGCCTAAGGGAAAGAAGTGGTGAGAAATATGTTCAACCTCTCTAAGGTACATGTAACATGCTCGTGTAAATGTGTAATATGTCGTAATAGGTATGCCATCCAACTCTAAAAATATTTTGCATGTCATTTGAGCAAAGTAAAAGATATAGTAATTGTTGAGTAATTCAGTTGAACAAAATGAAATTCTGATAACGAAATTGAACATTTTCATGAAGTACAGCAACTAATATTTAAGCAACCGTACGAAGTTTATCTAGACATACATGTTTGTTCTGGTGGGCCCAAAACAGGGAGGCTAAGATTTCTAAATGATGTAAGACCAATATTTCTTCTTCTAAATTGAATCGATATGTATAAAGTTTTTTTTATTTACTTCGTTAGTTTATTTTTGCAGGACCCAAAACCATTTAAGAATATGTAGTCTTAATTTATGGGAGATATTTTACAAGATTTCAAGACGAATCTGATAAAGTTGGTTACAACTGGTGGCATGTTTAGCATGACAAAGGATCAACTACTGTCAACGAGTAATGGTGTGAATGTGAATCAAGTAACTTTGGTTGTTTACACTGCTAACCTTTCCTACCATCTGGAGTATGAGAGTGAAGAAAGTACAAAATTTCAACGATTAGCTGCAGCAAAGGTTGTCCCTCAAGTATATGGGTCTAGGTTTGTTGGGCGCAGTTAGATTTTGAATCAGTGACTGGTGTTGTTACTGACTTTTACAGTTACAGAAAGGGCCTAATAACTTATCACAGTGATCCAAGCTTGAAGGTGCTTATAATCTATTAGTGCTTTGGGGACTGCTTTTAATACCTTTAGTGTGTGCCGGGTAGGCAATTTGTTACAATATACGGGATTTGGTTATGTGATTCTGTGTTATGGTTATGGATGAGCTTTTTAACCCTTAATGAGGCATGAAAGGTATAGAATGATACAAATTAAGCTACATTTTTTGTTACTTTTGGGTCAAGTTTAATCGTCTGGGATGTTTTGTTTCGCATCTCACAATTTGTGGCAATTTAGGTATGGGGAGAATCCTTAACTTTTTAGTACATGGGTATATAAATAAAAATGTAGAGATGTTACAGGTAAAAGTTGTTAAAAGTTTGTTATTTAGATTTACGATGAGTCGTAAAGGTCAAGCTGAAAGCTTTACATTAACTTCAGTGTGTATGAGAAATTTTTTCTAAAACCAATTGATAGATATTTGAAAATTTAATTTTCAAATATAGAGTTTCCAATGAGAATGAAAAATTTTGTGAGAATGGGGGAACCAATAGGAATACACTATTTGTCATAAAACCCGTTTTCCCTCACGTTTTTACAAATCAAATATCTCACAAACGGTAAGTCAAAAAATTATAAAAATTGCACTACAAAAATCAGCGTTTTATTCTCTTTTATTTGCCATTTCACAAAGTATACTTTCGACGAATTTATTTTTTGATTTTACAAAATTAGTTATCGTACTTGATACAATTAAGACATATACATCTCTTCTTCCATTCAAATCATGTATGCAATGTTAACCACACAAATGTGTCAACTTAAAACTTATGTAATAAAATAAAAGTATAATATAAACTTTGTATTAAAACCATGTGATATCTCGCGAATTCGTGAGTTATGATCTAGGTTTATTTTTTTTACATGTATCCCACGACAAACATTATACTCCGTAGCATACAATTAATGCATCACGGAGGTACCATTAATCTGCAATAACAATTAATTAATAACAACGCATCTCTACGAATGCTATTAATACCAAAAAACGTATCTTTTTAGGTTTAAACATGTTTGCAATGTCATCCGCAAAAATATGTAACTCTAACTTTATCCACTCAATTCAAATTATAATATCAACATTTGTTTTATAACATGTAATAGTCCGCAAATTTTGCGGGTTATAATCTAGTATGACACTATTACACAATTATATATACATGATACAACAAGGACGGTGAGGTTGTTACCTTTTTTCACAGCCAATTAATTTTATAAGCTGGTTGCCTCGTCCAATGTACGGAAGAAGAAGAGGATCGACACTCGTATTTCACCTTACTTTCAATCATTAATTTTTAGAAAACTTTCAAGTCAAGTACTTGACTTTATACGGCAAAAATAACATTTATAAAAGTCACCAAAATATATAGCATAATTTCAGAAAATGTTTAGTTTGATCAAGTTACTGTCTTTTTATCACTTTGATTGAGCATAATTTCAGAAAATGTTTAGTTTGATCAACTTACTGTCTTGTTATCACTTTGATTGATCGATAACTTCGCATTATGGACTGTAAATGTTTTTATTTTAAGATTATTTATAAAATCTTTGGTTTGAAGCACCAAAAAATAACGAAACAAAATCCCTTCAAAATCAAAGTTCACCCCAGATTACAATATTGCCAGTAATAGTTAAAAGGCTTACTGTAAAACAGAAGAGCTCTCCGCTTATGTGCAGAACCAAAGAAAACAAGAATCAAGAAAGAATGAACAAACAACAAGAATCAAGACTCCTGGAATCTGCTTCTAATTTCCCACCACCAAAAGGTATCATCTTTATATTAAATTATTCATTTTTTTCCAAACCCTAAAACTAATCTTGATTCCCATTTTTGTAGGAATCAAGCTTTCGTATGGGACTGCTGGATTCAGGGCCGATGCATCAATACTTCAATCCACAGTATTTCGAATTGGGATATTGGCAGCATTAAGATCATTGAAAACTGGTGGGAGTGTGATTGGATTGATGATCACTGCTTCACACAATCAAGTTTCTGATAATGGGGTCAAAGTTGCTGACCCAAGTGGTGGAATGCTTACTCAAGATTGGGAGCCTTTTGCTGATTTGATTGCTAATGCTCCAAATCCTCAGAGTCTTGTTCAGGTCTTCTGGAATTATGCTATGACTTTTCTAAATGGATGTAATTTAATGTAGTTTGATTAGGTTGAAGTGTTGTTGATTGATTGCCGAATCAGATTTGGGAATTTTGATTTTCGATGGGTGGGTCGGGTTACGGGTCAACAGGGGTTGGTTCAGAACGGGTCATTTTTGGTAGGGGTTGAAATATGGTGGGTCAGATTGGGTTGGGTTGACTTGCAAAAATATTTGGTAGTTTATTAAAGTATGATCACTAAAACAAAGTGATGCAGGACGCGGAAGCGAATTTTGATAACCCTAATCCAAGGGTTGATAAACGAGGCGCGCCTCACGGGAATAAACCCAAACAAGAGTAAAAACTCTTAAACATAAATTTTATTAATGATCAAAACTTTAGAATACCAGGAATAAGCCTAGTATTTATAACAAAAGAATCCTAATCCTAACCAAATATAAAGTCCTAATATAACATGAATTCTAATTAAACTAGAAAATCTAATTCCTAATTTATCCCTAGAACAATAAATAAAAAAAAGGTTTAATCTTTGTCCTCATCATTCCCTCTTACTTGAAAAGAACTCGACCCCGAGTTCACATGGATAGGCGTTGCATTCGCAGGGATGACTTTGGACCCCTTTATTATTTTTGATCTTGACCCGCTTTCCACATTCCCATTGATCCGTGTAGGTACCAAATAATTGAATTATTGATTCCTTATCATTCTCTCCTGCTTGAAAATAACTCGCCCTCGAGTTCTTACGGTTGGTAGTTTTAGTTGATGCGTTCTCTTGCTTCGTAAACGATCTTGTTAAAGAATCTTTGAGGCTCTTTATACAAGTTACTGGGACAATTTTAATATCATATGAAATACTTTGAATGGAAGTTAATGGATCATCATAACCACATTTATTACCGATTATTACTTCTTTCAAATCCTCAAGTTTGACTTCAACCTTTTCCACCAAGCTAACGACTTTTGTAGCTTCCAACTTTTCAATGGAGACCTCAATGTTTTTGCTACAGAGATTATCAACATGCGATGTTTCTATAAGATGACTTTGACAATATACAATCTCGGTTAAAGGCATCGGTTGTACGATATCAACTTCAGCCTTTGCTACTTGGACTTTTGTTTCGGTTGGAAGTATTGCAATTTTCTTTTCTTCCCATGTGAAGATATAGAGATTACGTTGGACATTATATGTACCACGAACCTCATGTCGCCATGGTTTTCCCAACAAAATATCACATATATCAAGATCATCCACAATACAAAGTACTTCAGTTTTATAGAACTTCCCAATGGACACCGGAACCATACAAGTTTGGTAATCTTCATTTAGAAAATTCTCCGTTGGTAATTTTAGGAGATCTACCAGTTTTCTTGAAACCAAATTATTCATGCTACACTTATCAATAAGCAAAGAACATACCGTATTCTTTATCAGAATTGTTGAATGGAACAGTTTTTGGTTCGTCGGTTTCTACGCAGTCGTGGGAGAATTTACGCTGCGAATTCGTTAACCGTTGGATCGTCTTGAAATTATATTTGAATGAAAGTGATTTAGGAGGTTGTAGGCATTACATAAAGACTACAGCCTATGCCCTATGGATGATCGTCAAGCTTGACACCTTGACCCGTTGACGTAAAACTTTTGATTTGCCCATTTGAGCTAGAAAACATCCATTAATAAGTAAATGGGTCGAAATAGCCACCTTAACTTCTACAATTCATCTTGAGTGAAAGAAGACCGTGCTTAACTGTTTACATGCGTTCTTAGTTTCTTATAACATAATGTTATTACATCCAAGTAAACCAAAAAGTAGCAACCTTACTAGATTGTGTAAGAAGTTCTTATATTAAGTATAATCTCTTAAGTAACTTACCCCGCCCTCGGCGGGATTGGGTATTATTGTTGTTGTTGTGTTGTCTTAAATAGCTTACCAAGAAATTAAGCTTTGTGAAAGGGCATTTTTATTCATCTTACTGTCTAATCATGTTTGGTGCAATGTGGGCTTCTAGTGAGATGTTTAAAGAAACCGCCTCTACTGAGATGTTTGGTTTGCGCGTTCCTAATTTCAGTTTTCTTTTATGATCTCTTGAAACAGTTGATAACTGAGTTTGCAAATAAGGAAAATATACCACTTGATGGAGCAAAGAGTGCAGCAGTATTATTGGGAAGAGACACAAGGCCTAGCGGCGAATCTCTGGTTGAAGCTGCAAAACAAGTAAGACTTCTTCAAGTATCCAATACTAGATTGTAGCGTTGTATGGCACTTGACCACTTCCAGTAAAGAGTTTTACTTTGAATTGATAATTAATGCATTCTAAATGTAAACTTAAATTGAATAATACTAGGCTATTTTCAGCACTTATAAGATAAAAAACCTGTCTCATTCATGCATTTGGAGAGTAGTAGTACTAAAATATGAAATAAAGTTGTGCCCCTTCCTTATGGAATAGACAATAGAGTAATAACACTTTGTTAGTTTGTTTTGGTTTTTAGTTTGAATGAGTGAATGTCCAGGATGTGGGGCTGAGAAGTTGTCATATTTAGAAATAAGTATATCAATTGCTGTGAATCGGGAAGTCATCAATTCTGAAAACCCTTCTTAACGCCGTCTCACTTTAATATGATTTGTGTTATAGTTATATCTTGTTGAAATGGTTATCAGTTGAATATCATATTTCTATCTAGGGAATTTTGGTTTTGTGTTTACTTTATTTTCTTATTCTTACAACTATGTTGATGCTAATAATTATTGTGTATCCTATCTTGTAACTTGATTTTAAATGCTTAATTCCAGGGAATCTGTGCAATCATTGGAGCTGTTGCGACTGATATGGGTATCGTAACAACTCCACAATTGCATTGGATGGTCCGGGCCATAAATAAGGGCCTGAAAGCAACTGAGATTGAGTATTTTGAGCAGCTTTCAAGCTCTTTCAGGTTGGTTATCTAGTGGTTTAAACTATAAATTTCATTCTTTAATTATATTTTGGATTTTGCTATTTGTAGCCCTAAGGGCTATATTTAAGAGTTAGATTCGTGCATAAAAAGGTTGTATATTAGGTTGGTTGGGGTAGTTATATTCAGGGAGTGGGTGGTTATCATTAAGGTACAAACATTCAATGCGTGTCTGAATTTCTTATTCATAGCCCTTAGGGCTATGTATAGCATTTTCCTTATATTTTATTAGATGCTTGATAGATTTAATTCCAAAGAAGAGTGGAGAAAGTCATCCAATTGGGAAGTTGGTTGTTGATTGTTCGAATGGAGTAGGCGGGGATAAACTGCAAGTTATAAAAGAAATGTTAAACTGGGTGGATGTAGAAATTCGTAATACAGGTGAAGAAGGCATACTGAATGAAGGAGTTGGTGCTGATTATGTACAGAAAGAGAAAGTTGCTCCTCAGGGGTTTGGTTCTTCAGATGTTGGGATACGGTGAGCTACTTTTTTCCATTAATGTTAAAAATCACATATATGAATGAAGCTAATCACATGTGATTATGTGAACAAATACGTAATCTAGTAGTTCTCACAAGTTCCCTTTATGTGGTTCTCATTTGAACCCTGACCACCCCCACCCACCCACCCACACACATATATATACTATTTGAGCGGTTAGTGATAAACATTACCCGTATCTACCAATCCATAAAAAATAGATCCAACTTGCCACCTCTGCTATGGGGAAATGATAAATAAGAGTAATAACTTCAACGGTTCTAGTGTTGCAGGTGTGCATGTCTGGATGGTGATGCTGATCGTCTCGTATACTTCACAATTATACCAAATGGAAACAACAAAATTAACCTAGTTGATGGGGACAAGATTTTATCGTTATTTTCTTTATTTATCAAAGATCAGCTAAGCATTATCGTTGATAAAAATGAATATCAACCTCGTGTTGGTGTTGTACAGACGGCTTATGCTAATGGTGCATCCACCAAATACCTAAACCAATTGGGATTAGAAGTTGTATTTACACCAACAGGAGTGAAGTATTTGCATGGAAAAGCAGAAGAGTATGATATTGGTATCTATTTTGAAGCAAATGGTCATGGAACCATATTATTTTCAGACAAATTCATAAGTTGGTTAGAGGGTAGAAAATCAACAGAAAAAGGTCATTTCTTTATTTTGAGTTCGATATCATTTTTTAGTTTTTTAGTGATTTGTTTAAGGAGAGAAAATGATTGATTCTGAAACTAGATTTTTTTTTCTTTTCAAGATTTAGAAAAGCAGAATGCTGCTAAGAGGCTATGGGCAGTCACTAAGCTGATCAATCAAGCTGTTGGTGATGCCCTCAGTGGGTTGCTTTTGGTTGAAGTAATCTTACAACATATGGGATGGTCAATCGATAAATGGAATGAACTTTATTGTGATCTACCTAGCAGACAACTTAAGGTAAACTGTCGCCATCGAGCAACTTGTTTTTCCTAATATCAGAGGTGGTAGTTTTTACTTATTTATCTGTGAATGAGTTGATTTAGGTTATGTTTTATCCGCTTAGAAGAAACGGGACAAGTGGTTGTGGAGTTGAATTTTCTCTTGAGACAAAATACTGCAAATTCTTGGTGGTTTGGGGTGTGTGAGTCTTCGGCCTAAAATACGGTCCACATGGGTACAAAAACTAAAAGGAAACTGGTCATGTGGGTCCCACAATTCAGATGGATCAAAATTTTCGCAAAAACTATATTAAATGTATAATACTCCTAAAAATCATGATATTCAGAAAACTACATAATTTTATTTATGAAATAATATAATATTATCAATTATACTTGTCACACAATTATTGAAGGAAAAAGTTTGAAGTGTTTTGCGTCTACCCAACCCAACCCGTTTTGATGCATAACCCAACCCACTTGACCCACCCATTTTACCACCTCAGTGTTATCTAAGTCACCATGGGGTAGGTTCTGATCTTTATCATATATTACCATCACCAAGTACTCTATGTATTCACAAATTGGTTTGCTAAAACAAAGCGTTTTCATGTGTTTACTTGTTTATTGATGCCTTAAAATGCTGGTTCAGCTCTCTCATGATCACTTGTAAATCCCAGGCAAAAGTTGCAGATAGAACTGTCGTTGTCACAACAAATGCAGAAACTACTGTTGATAAACCTATTGGCATTCAAGAAGCTATCAATGCATTAACAGGTAACTATGTTTTTCTATTTGTGACCCATTTACATATTAATGGGTCGATGTGGGTTATCTTTTCTCTATCAGAATATAAAGTAAAATAATAATAATAAAAAAATTAGCTTTAAAAGGAAACAGGGTGAATGTCTCTTAAACCTGTTAAAAGGAAACAGGAGTATTAAAGTTATCTGAAAAAGTGAGAACTATATCACTATCTAAGTAAGTTTGTTTTTTTTTCTTTTTTAGCATAAATAAACTAGGTATTCATATAAAATGAAAAGGCTGAAATAAAAGGTTTGTGGCAGATAGTAACCAAACTTGATTCCACATGTTGCCTGTACCATTTTTTCCTCTTTTGGCCCATTACCCGACCTGCCCATGTTGCAACCTTATGTTTAATGCTGTTAGGGTAATTCATATTTTGGCTATGCCGTTTTAATCATTGAAGAATGATTACCAATCGAGTTAATCTGTGCAGCAAAATACCAACAAGGCAGATGTTTTGTTAGACCATCAGGAACTGAAGATGTTGTAAGAATTTATGCAGAGGCCAACACACAGGAGGCAGCTGACGAGCTCGCCACTTCTGTAGCGAAGGTTGTGGATCAGTTTCTTGGGTTCAACACTTCATAAAAGTGTGAGAGTTAATCTTGCGTCATGCTGAGTTTTTTTTAAGATAGTAAGATAAAGCTATATGTGGTAACACTAATTCTGCAATTTGAATTGTAAAATGTTGCAGTTTTCTTGGCAGAGTGATTTCTGTTTATATACTTTGTGGTCAAATGTTTCAGTCTACGATTTTGATTTGCATTGATCATGACTAATTCGAATTTCGGTTCTGTATTTCTTGGATTCCATTATATCTTTATTCACATAACTTTATTTATACCACCTAAGTTGAGGTTATGTTCAAGTCGTAATCACAAAATATGAATCAGCCACAAGTCACTTCTCATTTGAGTATTTGACCATGGACGGGTTAATTTGATACTAAGCAAGTCTGCTCTAGCGGATATTCACGGATATGTTATTAGATCGAGCCCATACGCTGATCCAGAACACATCCAATTAGTTCAGGCTTGGTGTGCTTCTGGGCTTCCGAACGAGACATCTCTTGTTATGGGAGATGTGGGACAATGGGTACACATCAGGATTATGCTTGGATCCTAGATTGCCTGATCAGAGTCGGATTTGTGAAAACAATATTGAATATGAAACACATTTGGTCCGTAAGTGCGTTTGATTAATTCAATATCGATGACTCTCTAAAAGAGGATTGAGGATTGGAACAAATGTATCTGGTTCAATTGAGTTTCTAATCAACAGACTTTTCTTGCCATCACAATTCTTAAACTTTCTTTTACTATCGGTTCTAATGCAATTCATAAATTTTCTTGCCCTCACAATTCATAAACTTTCTTGTCCTCGGCCAATTCATGCTATGCCTCGAGGTTTGTTGTTGACCATTAAATGACAAGACCATGTTATTTATAACTCGTTTGGCTCTCAATCGAGACTAAAACCAACTAAAATACATCACAAATCAAAATCAAGATCTTCATATGATGAGTACAATGGCGTTGTGACAAGATCTTTGTCTGAGTACCGCGATCCTTTAACATCTGCAACTCATTGTTCAACTCCTGTTATGGGCAAATATGATAAGTCCGGGTATATAAGAAATTCCCGTAACTTTAAACTACCTTACAGAGTTACAGTACAATAGCAATATTAAACATAGCATCACGTAAATAACACGATAATTAAGCCGCAACATAACAAATTAACAACTACTACGTATCAAAGGGCTTTTCTAGGGTTTCACTTTTACCACCGACCATAATAAAATTACACAAAATTCTCAAATTACACCCTCAAACTCACACAATACTTAATCATACTCAAAACACGACACGAAACTGAGGCGCGTCGGAGCCACTCGCCGGTAAAATCTCCCAACGGCAAGGTTCCAGGTCATCGGAAACAGGACAGTATCCAGCAAGAGTTACTTTATCAGACGAAACAGCAACTGAACCGAATTCGAAAACTGTCACGTCGACGTTTGGAGCAGGTCGGGAAACTTCAACAGCGCCGTTCATTCCCGGAACTTCTTCGGTTGGTTTGGCCGGAGATACAATGGCTTTGGGATTGGATTTTTCGGTGGTTTTGACGCCGGAATCTTTGTTGCCGCCTGTAAACCAAGAGAGAAGACCCATTTTGTTTTCCGATAATGACGATGGCTTGAAAGCGATAAACGAAGAGTAGATAGAGACTTGAGTTTTTTGTGTGTTTTTTTTGTTCTGTGATTTTTATATAGGGTGAGTTGCAAAAAGGTCCTCAAGGTATTGTGAAAAATATATTAACAGCCCTTTTTAAATTTGATTATTCTGGAAAACCTTTTTTTCAAAAAAAACTACATCAAAATACTTTGCAAAGTTCCAAAGTGGCTCCATGTCCAATTGAACTATTGAAAATTATAACATGAACATAGAACAAACAATCATGTTCGATCTTATTTTTATCGATCTAACTTCAAGTTTATCTAACTACTGTAGTTTTCTTAAATTTGGTTTGATTTTGTAAATGTATGTTTTTTTCCATGTGTAATTAAACGGTCTTTCCTTAGTTAATCACCCTTTTCGGTCGGTCAACCTCTTTTTTGATTTATAATATTGCTTATTGATCTATTCAATTAGAAGTATTCTATTGTCAACTAACCCAATGAATCAGAATATTCGCGAATTTGTAATTGAAATTTAAACACTTTGACCTCAAAGTTAAAATGGTAGCATTTAAGGGTCGTATTTTGCTTGAATTTTTTACATTTTCTTTGATACTACGTATTATAAAGATCATCCTCGTTGGCATCAATGGAAGATAATAAATTTGCAACAATTTTTATTTATTTTTTATTTGACTGTTTACTATATTAACATCTTAATCTCATAATAATAACTTATAAAAGTGAGAATTTAATGATAATCTACTTTGAAAAAGTGAAAATAATACAGTCAAAATATGGATAAAAGAACCGGAAGTAATCTTGGGGTAGGGAAAGAGAGTCAAACGGTAATGGTGAAAAGATAGTCTATCTTATTACGAAGTAGTAGAACAAGAATTAAAAAATTGCAAAATGACTCCTGCAGCACCATTTAACTATGATGTTTATATAAATTTCTAATGTTTATACATTATCTTTGACTTAGTGATAATCATATGCATTAGAACAGTGTCAATCACACATTCACACTCATGATTAGGTCAGCTTGTCACCACGAGCGACATTATAGACATGAACTTGTAGTGTTAGCGTCGTGGTAGACTAGGTTGTGGGGATGGATTGTTATGGCTGGCCAAGCCACCAAGCTACGAGTTTTTATTTTTTTAATTATATTATTATTATTATTTGACAATGGTGATGTCTTTTGGAAAAAAAAAATATGAAGTTGAAAAAGATGTTGAAGAATAATGGGTAAAAGTATTTTAATTTTGTTTATGGTCAATGTGTCGGATTGTTGATATAAGGCCGAATTGTTAATAGTTGGATAGAATTAATTTTGTTAATTTCTACATTTGATTTGACTATATATATACATGTCAGTAAATATATACATTTTAAATAAACTATTATACAATTTAAAAAATAAAATAAAAATTAAATAAGATATTATTCTAAAAAAATGAAAATTAATATAATTGGTGGGACTAGAAAATTAAATGGCAGTGTAATAAATTACCGTAGGTAATGTATTTAGGTAGGTTAAATACTGATAAGTAAAGGATACAAAAAAGAGCATTCCGTAATTCTAGTAGAATAATGATACACTCACTAAAAATTTATAAAGAAATTTGTACAAAATGACATGGCAAGTCATATACACCAATCACATTAATTTATTTTTTCTCTTTCATTTTCTCTCTTCTAATTTAATTGAAATTTTGTGAGTAAATCATTTCTTATGCTTGTAATGTTTTAGTCGCGTATTTATAAAGCAGAAGATAATTAATCATCAAATTATTTTTTAAGTTATAATACTACTCCGTACTCCGCAAGTAAAAAATTAATTTAAACGGTAATATTAGTTGCGTAAGTGTAAAGCGGATAGATAACTATAAAATCCATCCCTAATTAACCCCAACCCCCCCCCCCCCCCCCCCCCCCCCCCCCCCCCCCCCCCCCCCTCAAAAAACAATACGCTCCTAATTTCGAAACCGCCACCGACCTCTGTCATCCCAAACCCAAAACCCTCCATCAATATATTTCCCGCCTTTCTACTCTCTTATTCTGCGACATCGCCGGCACCGGCGATGGTCTCCGCTAAGCAACTACTATACACCGTTGATTCCACGCTGTTAGGTATTCGATTCATTCACACTATCCGTCACTCCCTTCCCTCTCTCTGGTATCTCATCTCGTTTCCGGTAATAGTTTCCGTTCAATATGTATATATAATATATATATATATATATATATATATTATGTATTGTGTATGTATAATTATATGTATGTTCTTGAGTATTTATTTCTGACTTTAGTTATGTAAAACCTCACAATTGCTGTTGGAGTTTAAAAAATAATATTAAGAATGATTTGCTTTCTCCATCTCCATATTATATCTGTTTTTTGATCTACGTCTTTATTTTTTCGTAGTTATGTTTAAATCCTTACAGTTGCTGTTTTTCTGATGATATATTATCAAGAATGGTCAGCCAATTCTGTCTTGAAAAGAGCAATGCATTCAAACTAATTCTATAGCTTTCGGTGGAGTCATTGTCTGGTGATGAGAAGGCTTCTGATGAGTTTCATACGACTTTAATTAACATAATCCGGGTGATGGGTAGTTTTGGTAGTACTTGATTGTTATCAATGAATCATGAATCATGAATCATAATGTTTGTGTTCACTTCCAGGAACTCAATCGAGAAGAAACCGCTGGTTTGGGTGGGCCCAACACTGAGCATTATATTCTTGCTTCGAGGGTTGCTCTTGTAACTGTTGTTTGTAGGGAGAGACTAATTCTTGTACGTGAAAGGAAGCTATCCATTAATACATCACGCTCTTTCTGTTATTTATTTTTTTCTTTTGTTTCAGTTTTTTGCATCTTTCATTTCTTATCACAGTGTTAACTAAC
Source organism: Helichrysum umbraculigerum (assembly GCA_949592205.1). Taxonomy (NCBI): domain Eukaryota; kingdom Viridiplantae; phylum Streptophyta; class Magnoliopsida; order Asterales; family Asteraceae; genus Helichrysum; species Helichrysum umbraculigerum. The sequence goes on along the minus strand of CATIUR010000001.1, from coordinate 200,383,009 downwards.
TTGGAATTATAATTTGATAGGACAGCCCCATATTATACTGTTGTTGTTGTAAGATTGTAAGTTTTGATTGCTTAAGCGTTTTGCTTTTAGGCCCGAAGGATGCAAAAGATATTTGTACCACTTCAAAAGATAGTGCAGGGGAAATCAGTGGCAGAAAGAACCAGGTTTGTCTTTCACACACTTTTTTCTCTCTTCTACACACTTTGATATGTAACTGGAAGATTTACGGTGATAAGACAGTGACGTGTTTATGATATGAGATTCGAGTTAAAGTTGAAGCAAGAAGTGAGCACTACTCATCCACAATCTCATTTCTCACTCTTTTAAATTCACTCATTGCTGAATAAAGGGACGCAACTGATAGGGGACATAGGTAATGATTCACATTCTTCAAATATTTATTTACATGTTTTTTTATTACTGCTTATACTTCTCCCTTTGAATTTTACTAGGATGTTTGGCAGGTTTATAGGGATCCTCCAATATATATATGATCGTGTGTTTGAGCCTTATCCGCAGCTGGTATATGCAGATCTTTCTGAGAAGGGGCATTGAATAGTAATCGGTAATTATGAAGACAACTGAAAACAAGAGCAACACTTATTCAATGCTGTTTTTACCGAATTTGATGGTTAGAAAGTCTTCTGACAGAGCACAAATTCAGTCAAAAGAAGATAGGTTTCCTGATTCAGGGCCAATTCCACTCGACAATCGAGATGTTCAAATTGATAGTTCACATGCTTTAACTTGATAATCTCTATATCTTCAATTGTCTTTGTTTTCATCTCATTTCATAATGTTTGATTTAGGTTCTCAAGCTGAGTGATGATCTCTATATCAATGAAATAGATTGTGCAGGACTGCAGGGGACATGTGGCTGTACTGACATTGTTAAGAACTAGGTATGATTTTGGCTGTAGACAACATTACCTTATTTTTACATTCTTTTTTTCTTGTTGTCTGGGTAACTGACTGACCTTTAAATCTGTTGCAGATCGCATACATCCTTCTTTGTTCTCTTATAATTTCTTTGATATCAAATGCTATCCGTGCATCGCCAGACAAAATGTCCATCTTGTCACAGAATGCTTAATTTAGGGATGATTTCCTTGAAACTGTAAATGCAAAAGTCTTATGGACTATACTACTAATAAATAAATTAGTAACATAATTTGGAACCTGTTAACTCTTTTTTTTTTTTGCAATAGGTCATGGCTATTGGGAATCATCAGATATGATTGAGGGCTGTATGAACTCTGTTAGACTGGCTTGTGCTGTGCATTTGTTGATAATACAAGACGTAACTGATGCAAGGGAGACAAATAATGATGCGAGATATACTAATTTATGACTGGAGGTTATTTTCTCGAGCAACATTTTTCCAGTATATGCTTAACACAGTTCTTCGAACGCCCACCTATTGGTCTGTAAAATCTTTCAAAGCTTGATTTTTTGGTCTGAAGTCCTAAGGTAAAAGTTTTATATGAAAACAAGACGTAGTTGTAAGCCTTCTTATACTTATTATTTTCACATGTAGCAACTTCATATGATTATTTGTTTTACAGAATGATGATGCGGATATGATCTACATGTATGATGCATACTTGCACAAGCTAATAACATCTTTTCTATCTCATCCACTCGCTAGAGAGAAGGTCTGTCATGTATCCTTACAGATGTATAACATATCTGTTGATTACAATAGTACATAATTTATTGATGGTACATAACTTATCTGACCTGTTCAAGCTGACATTTTCCGATACATTGAAGATTTAATTAGTAGCAGGCTTCGATAACGTCTAATTTATATTATAAAGGTAATGTTTTTTGTTATTACTGTCATATTTTGCTTTTTGTCTATAGGTTGTTTTGGGTATGGCGTAGAAGAGGAATTTAACTTCTTATGAACATTGACATATCTTCCAAGTTGCTTTATGTATCCCCTTTCAGGCTTTGAGCGAAGAGTGTGCATCCACTGTGTATGAACTATTGCAGGCAGAACGTTTCGTTCTATTTCACGTAGCACTTTGTTTGATTTTTTGTCTATGTTGAGGATAATTTTAAGCAATCACTTCAGATCACGGGTACAATAATACTAGAGATTCAAGAGGCAAATGCAAAGTTAGCTCTTATTGCTTATCTATGTGTTCTTCGCAAGGTGTAAGCTGTTTTATATTATATATTAGTATTACGTGTTTGACTTATGGTTATTTTTTTGTTACCTTTTGTATATTAATGATGAAGAGAGAACTACAGGCATGCAGTGATTTTAATCTCCACCTCATATACATGAGCTTCACTAACTGGGGGGCGGTATTATTTTCTCATGGTTGATAGGATGTGGAAAATGGGAATCCTACTGAAAGAAAGACATGGTTTCCTGATCTTGAGCCATTATTAAAACTTCTTAGTTATGAAAATGTGATTCCTTATCTGAAGGTTTATTCATCTCTACTTCTACTTTTCCTATAGGTTTTAATAGTTCTTTCCTTTTTTTCACTTGTTGCCTGTTGTGTTGTAGGGTGCTTTGCGTAATTCGATATCAACTTTTATTCACGTTTCTTCAAACTGTAACGATACCATTTTGGGGTTTCCTTGAGTAGTTTGATTTAGCAGTGGTGGTTGGACCTCAAGCTGGGCAAATGGTGGGCTCTCAGGTTTGTCTTGCATGATCTTTCACACACCTTTTTCTCTTCTATACCCTTTGATATGTAACTGGAAGATATGCAATGCTGTGAACCTGACAGGTCTATGACATGAGATTTGAGCTAAATGAAGTAGAAGCAAGAAGTGAGCGCTACCCATCCACCATCTCATTTATCAATCTGTCAAATGCTCTCGTTGCTAAATAAAGGGCGCAACTGGTAGGGAATGTTGGTAGTGATGCCCATGCTTCAAATATTTCTCTACATGTTCTCTTTTTCTGATCGTACATCTTCCTCTGAACTTAACTTGGATGTTTAACAGGTTTATAGGCATTTTTTAATTTGTATGTGATCATGTGTTTGGACCATTTTCTCAGTGGGCATACGCTGATGCTTCTGAGAAATGGCAATCTGGTGTTGCATGTGTTCAACATTTTCAAAGGTAAGACGATGTTTTTGAGTTCAAGTTTCAATTAAAAGCATTTAGGCAATGTTTAATACTTATATATTGGTGTAATGTGCATAATCTTGAGTATGTATGACATACAAGATGAAGATATTGACATTGTGGTTAGTCAATCTCAGCTAGTGGCGTTACAGTCAACTCCACTCCAGATGCAGCTTCCTGTCACAAAATTGCTTAGAGTAAGCAGACGTATTCATGTAGCTCTGATGATATTCAGAGCCACCAAAGCCTTCTGACAGAGCACAAGTTCAGTCTAAAGAAGTTAGGCTTCCTGATTCAGGGCCAATTCCACTCGACAATCGAGATGTTCAAAAATTGTTAGTTCACATGCTTTAACTTGATAATCTCTTTAATTGTCGATTGTCTTTGTATTCATCTCATTTCATAATGTTTGATTTAGGCTCTCAAGCTGAGTGATGATCTCTATATCCACAAAATAGATTGTGCAGGACTGCAGGGTACATGTGGCAGTACTGACATTGTAAAGAACTAGGTGTGATTTTGGCTGTAGACTACGTTACCTTATTTTTACATCCTCTTTTTTGTTGTCTGGGTAACTGACTGACCTTTAAATCTGTTGCAGATCGCATATATCCTTCTTTGTTCTCTTATAATTTCTTTGATATCAGATGCTATCCGTGCATTGCCAGACAAAATGTCCATCTTGTCACAGAATGCTTAATTTAGGGATGATTTCCATGAAACTGTAAATGCAAAAGTCTTATGGACTATACTACTAATAAATAAATCAGTAGCATAATTTGGAACCTGTTAACTTTTTTTTTTTTGCAATAGGTCATGGCTATTGGGAATCATCAGATGATTGAGGGCTGTATGAACTCTGTTAGACTGGCTTGTGCTGTTCACTTGTTGATAATACAAGACGTAACTGATGCAAGGGAGACAAACAATGATGCGAAATATACTAATTTATGCCTGGAGGTTATTTTCTCGAGCAACATTTTCCAGTATATGCTTAACACAGTTCTTCGAACGCCCACCTATCAGGTCTGTAAAATCTTTCAAAGCTTGATTTTTTGGTCTGAAGTCTCAAGGTAGCCTTCTTATACTTATTATTTTCACATGTAGCAACTTAATGTGGTTATTTGTTTCACAGAATGATGATGCGGATATGATCTACATGTATAACGCGTACTTTCACAAGCTAATAACATCTTTTCTATCTCATCCACTCGCTAGAGAGAAGGTCTGTCATGTATCCATACAGATGTATAACATATCTGTTGATTACAATAGTACATAATTTATTGATAGTAGTATAGTACATAACTTATCTGACCTGTTCAAGCTGACATTTTCCGATACATTGAAAATTTAATTAGTAGCAGGCTTCGACAATGTCTAATTTGTATTATAAAGGTAATGTTTTTTGTTATTTTTATCATATTTTGCCTTTTGTCTATAGGTTGTTTTGGGTATGGCGTAGAAGAGAAATTTAACATCTTATGAACAATGACATATCTTCCAAGTTGCTTTATGTATCCCCTTTCAGGCTTTGAGCGAGGAGTGTGCATCCACTGTTAATGAACTATTGCAGGCAGAACGTTTCTATCTATTTTACATAGCACTTTGTTTGATTTTTTGTCTATGTTGAGGATAATTTTAAGCAATCACTTTAGATCATGGGTGGGTACAATAATACTAGAGATTCAAGAGGCAAATGCAAAGTTAGCTCTTATTGCTTATCTATGTGTTCTTCGCAAGGTGTAAGCTGTTTTATATTATATTTCAGTATTATGTGTTTGACTTATGGTTATTTTTTTGTTACCTTTTGTATATTAATGATGAAGAGAGAACTACAGGCATGCAGTGATTTTAATCTCCACCTCATATACATGAGCTTCACTAACTGGGGGGGGCGGTATTATTTTCTCATGGTTGATAGGATGTGGAAAATGGGAATCCTACTGAAAGAAAGACATGGTTTCCTGATCTTGAGCCATTATTTAAATTTCTTAGTTATGAAAATGTGACTCCTTATCTGAAGGTTTATTCATCTCTACTTCTACTTTTCCTATAGGTTTTAATAGTTCTTTCCTATTTTTCACTTGTTGTCTGTTGTGTTGTAGGGTGCTTTGCGTAATTCGATATCAACTTTTATTCACGTTTCTTCAAACTGTAACGATACCATTTTGGGGTTTCCTTGAGTAGTTTGATTTAGCAGTGGTGGTTGGACCTCAAGTTGGGCAAATGGTGGGCTCTCAGGTTTGTCTTGCATGATCTTTCACACACCTTTTTCTCTTCTATACCCTTTGATATGTAACTGGAAGATATGTAATGCTGTGAACCTGACAGGTCTATGACATGAGATTTGAGCTAAATGAAATAGAAGCAAGAAGTGAGCGCTACCCATCCACCATATCATTTATCAATCTGTCAAATGCTCTCGTTGCTGAATAAAGGGCGCAACTGGTAGGGAATGTTGGTAGTGATGCGCATGCTTCAAATATTTCTCTACATGTTCTCTTTTTCTGATCGTACATCTTCTTCTGAACTTAACTTGGATGTTTAACAGGTTTATAGGAATTTTTTAATTTGTATGTGATCATGTGTTTGGACCATTTTTTCAGTGGGCATACGCTGATGCTTCTGAGAAATGGCAATCTGGTGTTGCATGTGTTCAACATTTTCAAAGGTAAGACGATGTTTTTGAGTTCAAGTTTCAATTAAAAGCATTTAGGCAATGTTTAATACTTATATATTGGTGTAATGTGCATAATCTTGAGTATGTATGACATACAAGATGAAGATATTGACATTGTGGTTAGTCAATCTCAGCTAGTGGCGTTACAGTCAACTCCACTCAAGATGCAGCTTCCTGTCACAGAATTGTTTAGAGTAAGCTGACGTATTCATGTAGCTCTGATGATATTCAGGTCATGACATTGCATGTACTTCATGTTGGTGACGTATTCTTGTATTCATTTCTCTTACCCAACCGTCTGTTTTTATCAATGGGAATACTATTCATATCTGATGTTTACAGGACTTTATGAGTGGGAAGACTGTATTTCGAAATATTATGGGTATTCTTTTGACCAGAGTGGATGCCATAATTGTTATGCGGACGAATCATACTTATGGTTTACTTCTACAATAAGCTGTACATATATTTCTGGAAATTATAATCCTGGTTTTGGAGAAAGATTTATCAGTTGCTGTCTTGCTGCCCCCTTTGCCAGGTTACCATACATTTTACATAAAGTTCTATATTTGATTTCCTTGAAACAGTTCATATATATATATATATATATATTAACTTTTGGGTTGTGCTGGATGTTATAACTAACAATTGACATATAGTCTTTAATTACTATTGTGTTTTTTTTTTGCAGTTTGTCTCTTATATACCATCCCCTTGCACGGGTCATAAAGTCTTCTGTTGATGTATATGCCATGTTTGCGATTTAAGAATGACCTTGTTTTTGCATGTGACAATTATCGCATGGTAGGAATTGTATCAATATTACTAATATCCAACTCTGCTGGTCTTCTGGTGGTATATTATATGGCTTTTATCGAAAAAGGCTCTGATGATTCGGGTGTGCTTATAATGCAAGTTGGTAATTTTGACTTATCCTTCATTTCTCTTCCTTTTCCCATATGACTTGCACTAAATATTTGAATATATATATTCATTAATCTCCACATTGCAACTTCTCATTGATAACGTTAGTTGCTTACCTCCCAACGTAACACATTTTCCTGCTGAGGCTTGATCTTGATTCCCCTGTACTGAGGACAGTGTTAGAGCCAAGTGTAACTGTGTGACACCCCCAAATTTAATGATTTGCGGAAGCTCGATTTGGGTGTCACTAATCAATATACAAAGCACATTAGATATATAATGAACGACCACTATATGCGTCGTTTTAAACTTGTATTAATAAAGTAAACGTTTACATCAAAAATAATGTTACATTAGCTCGGTTCCTGAAATTGAGAGATTACATAGCATAATTACTTTTACAAAATATAATAATGCAATCAAATCTCTAGTTGTATGTATGATGACTCGAGCTAAAAGTCCCTGCTTGTGCAGCCAACCTACTGCTGGGTACCTGTGATAAATACTAAAATGGGTCAGCGAAAACGCTGGTGAGCTCACAGGTTTGTATGTCAATGTATAGTTGTAAGAACCGCAAGATTTATATTGAATTTAAAATGCAATTAAGCAAAATAAAAGTTATACAATCCATGAGCACATAGTCTGAGCTTAACTTGAGCGCTAGGTCCAATTAAGGAAACCTAACTGGTTTGCCTCCTACGAGTGTCTAATCCACACTCGTCTTCCCAAATGCTAATACATCCGTTTGACCGGTTAGTGCGTGCTAACCCGGATGAGGATTGTCAATCCCATATGATATCATATACTAACATTCACGCTAAAATATTAGAGACTATGCTATAGAGGACTTTAAATTGATTAGCTTGAAACTCATGTAGTATTTGAAGGTTGGTACTTGCGTTCTACTCGTAAAACAAAACAGAGCAGTAATATCACACCTCTAGTTGTAAAATAGTGAAAAATGGGGCCATGAAACTCACCTGAGTCTTGAAGTGTTTAATTTAATAAACTGGAAGTAATTAGCTGTGGATTAATGTCCAAAGACTTGAAACCTGAATGTGTTCACGACACTTAAATTGTTATTAATTGTACCGGTATCCCGAAAGTCTACCTTTGTAGTTGTTATACAACTATGTGTATATGTCCAAATTACTACGATTTGGTTGATTGAATTGTTACAAGTTACTACGACTTGTTTGATTGAATTGATACAAGTTACAACAATTTTTTTTTTTGGTTTTGAAGTATGTTTTGAAAACACGTACGGCCCGTTGGTGTTTGTTTGTAATAATAATCTCATCTTTAAATTTTTGGTCTCGAAACATTATATTTGAATAGTATGTTTCAATGTGTTTTAGAAGTCGTATCGCACGAGTATTTGAAATTGTGCAAGTTCAACACTTGGTGAGAAATGTGCTTACGGAATCTAAGTACGAGGGTCCGGGGGCAGCGCCCCTGGTAGCGGGGTCCAAGGGGCGGCAGCCCCTGGCGGGGTCCAAGGGGCAGAGCCCCTGGCTGGGGTCGAGCTGCCAGGTCAGCTTGGAAAATTTTTATTTCTACTATATTGCTTTAAGGAAAAACGCATCTGGACTTGAATTTGGGTGAAATCAAGTGATAAAATTTTGGTCTCGACACTTAGTAAAAAGTTGTAAATATTCTGTTTTATGCGACACAATATGCGACATAATAATTTGTTATGCAACACAAGGGTTGTGTCGCATAAATATGCGACACAATACCTATACGACACAAGGGTTGTGTCGCATAGGTTCGGAATGCTAAATCAATAGCGACATAGTGGTTGTGTCGTATAGAATACGACATAGTTTGCGACACAGGGTACGCCACAATATTGTGTCGCATGAGTTACGACACAACAGGTTTGGTACGACACAAGATGCGACATAACGGCCAAGATACGACATAGTATGCGACACAAGGCTTGTGTCGCAAAGATGAACACCAGCCCAGAAAGTCCGGCTGTCAAGATTTTTCCGGCCAAAAACCCATTTTAAACCCGTTTTTAAGCTATGAAATCATGTCCTATACTTAGTAATGGACATATACAAGTTATAATAACAACTACAAGTGAAAAATACTAAGAATCGAGAGATTTCAGGATTTTGTCGGAAACTTACAAATTGTCGAAATGAAAATCCGGAAAGATAGCGTTGTAGATCGTCGCGAGGTAGTCGTGAATCTCTAAAAATATTGATGATACAAGTGCGTTTGATAGTAGTATTTTGCGATTTTAATGGGTTGGTGGTGTTTGGTTTTAGAGAGAAAAGAAATAGAGAGAGAGATGAAAGAAGATGGTGATGTTGATTATGGGAAGGAGATGGGGTAATCCCCCATTTTGGGCAAGAGGGGGCCGGCCCACATGGGCCCCACTCATGTGTGGTTGGCTCCAAACTTTGTTTCCGCGTATTCGCGATCCGTGCGGTGTTCGTTTTCCCGATGATCAAACGTTTAAATTATTATTAGTTAACTTCAATTATACGTTTTGAAATATAACTAATTACTCCAAATTTTGATTGAAGTATTTTACAAAATACCTTGTGTTTACGTTATAAAATATAAATTCTTTTTGTTTTGTCGATTGGTCGAATTTTTGTAGAGTTCGGTGACGCTTCAAACAGAACGCATGTTTTTATTATATTATTAACATAATATAAAGTAGTTATTTGTGAAATTAAATTATTCCACATAATTAATAATTGCATCACCAACGTCCGTATTTAATTAAATCGAAATGTATTCGATTTGAAATTTGTACGATTTAAACAAACCGCATAATTGATTAGATATATATTCAACAATATATATATAATATTTGATACATTAATTAGCCTAACACAGAACTAATTACATGTATTAAAACTTGATTAGGCACTAAATTCTAGTCCTAATTTGACGGGTGTCACATTCTCCCCCTGTTAGAAGAATTTCGTCCCGAAATTTATGTTGCAGTCGTGTTTGATGTTGAGTCAGTGAAGAGTTGAGGATACTTGAGTCGCATCCGGTCTTCCCGTTCCCAGGTGAATTCCGGACCGCGCCGCGAATTCCACCTGACTTTGACGATGGGAATACGACTTTGTTTAAGTTGTTTGACCTCACGGTCCATGATTTAGGCGGGTTCCTCAACAAAGTGAAGTTTCTCGTCAACTCGAATTTCATCGAGTGGGATGATAAGTGTCTCATCAGACAGACACTTCTTCAGATTTGAAACATGAAATGTGGGATGCACGCTGCTGAGTTCGGATGGCAGCTGCAATCGATATGCTACTGGACCAATTCTTTCAAGAATCTCGAATGGTCCAATGTATCTGGGATTTAACTTCCCTCGTTTGCCAAATCGGATTACGCCTTTCCAAGGCGATACTTTGAGTAGTACTCGATCCCCAACTTGGAACTCGAGTGGTTTGCGTCTCACGTCAGCATAACTTTTCTGACGATCACGCGCGGCCTTGAGCTTGTTTTGAATTTCGACGATTCTCTCGGTCTTCTCGTGAATGATTTCTGGACCTGTGAGTTGGCTATCCCCAACTTCGGTCCAACAGATAGGTGACCGACACTTACGACCGTACAGTGCCTCGAAGGGTGCAGCTTTAATGCTAGTATGATAACTGTTGTTGTACGAGAACTCGCACAATGGTAGGTGTTTTTCCCAATTTACACCGAAGTCTACTACGCAGGCCCGTAGCATGTCTTCTAGTGTTTGAATGGTTCGTTCACTTTGGCCGTCGGTTTGAGGATGATATGCGGTACTCATATCAAGTCGAGTACCCAGGGATTTTTGAAGTGATTGCCAAAATTGTGAAGTGAAACGACTATCTCTATCGGAGATAATTGAGATTGGAACACCGTGTTTGGTCACGATTTCCTTCAGATAAATACTGGTGAGGCGTTCCATTTTGTCGGATTCTTTAATTGCCAGGAAGTGAGCAGACTTTGTGAGACGATCCACGATCACCCAAATGGTATCGCGACCGCTCGAGGACTTGGGTAGTTTGGTTATGAAGTCCATGGCAATTTGTTCCCATTTCCATTCAGGAATACTGGGTTGTTGAAGTAAACCAGAAGGTTTTTGATATTCGATTTTGACCTTGGAGCAAGTAAGGCACTTGCTGACATAGGTGGCGATTTCAGCTTTCATGTTCGGCCACCAGTAGAAGTCCTTGATACCGTGGTACATTTTATCAGATCCCGGATGGATAGAATATTTGGACTTGTGAGCTTCATCCATCACCAAGTCTCGTAGGTTCCCAAATTTAGGCAACCAGATTCGGTTTGAGAAACACCTAATCCCGTTAGGTTTGACTTCGAATTGTTTATCCATGCCCCGTAAGGCTTCATCTTTGACGTTTTCGTGTTTCAAGGCTTCGAGTTGAGCAGTGAGAATTTGAATGTTTAAATTGTTGTGAATGGTCATACTGAGGGCTCGGACCCGAAGTGGTTTCACTCGCTCTTTTCGACTGAGGGCATCGTCAACAACATTTGCTTTGCCTGGATGATATTTGAGTTCGCAGTCGTAATCGGTAAGCAACTCGACCCATCGACGTTGCCTCATATTGAGATCCTTCTGATCGAATATATGTTGGAGACTTTTGTGGTCTGTAAAAATTGTGCACCTAGTGCCATAGAGGTAATGTCTACAAATTTTGAGGGCGAAAACGACGGCTCCTAACTCGAGGTAATGGGTGGTGTAATTCTTTTCATGAATCTTGAGCTGTCGTGAAACATAAGCTATGACTTTGTCTCGTTGCATAAGCACACAACCGAGACCTTGATGAGAAGCATCGCAGTATACCACGAAGTCATCGGTGCCTTCGGGTAATGATAGAATAGGAGCACTGCAAAGCTTTTGCTTTAAGAGTTGGAATGCCGACTCTTGTTTACCAGTCCAGTCAAACTTTTTGTCTTTCTGGGTCAGAGTCGTGAGTGGTAAGGCTATCTTGGAGAAATTTTCAATGAATCGTCGGTAATACCCGGCAAGACCCAAAAATTGGCGTACTTCGGTCGGAGTGGTGGGTGCTTGCCAGCCCTTGATAGCTTCAATTTTTGATGGGTCAACGTGAATCCCCTGACTGTCGATCACGTGACCAAGGAATTGAACAGTTTTTATCCAGAACTCACACTTAGAGAATTTGACGTAAAGCTCTTCGTGTCTAAGTAGCTCTAGGATGGTTTTGAGGTGTTGCGCATGTTCTTGTTCGTTTCGTGAGTATATGAGAATGTCATCGATGAAGACAATGACAAACTTATCGAGATAAGGCTTGCACACCCGATTCATAAGGTCCATGAATACAGCCGGTGCGTTGGTTAGGCCGAATGGCATCACTTGGAATTCGTAATGCCCATAGCGTGTTCGAAAAGCGGTTTTTGGAATGTCTGCATCGCGAACACGCAATTGATGATAACCGGATCGGAGATCAATCTTTGAATAACAACTCGATCCTTGAAGTTGGTCGAACAAATCATCAATTCGAGGTAATGGGTATCGGTCCTTTGAATAACAACTCGATCCCATTAATTGGTGGACTACGTGAGTTGATTTTGACGGAGGTTCATAAACCAAGACTATCTATTCATCCCGGTAGCACGAAAATGTATAACGATTTGAAACCTCTTTATTGGTGGCCAACAATGAAAGCGGATGTAGCCAGATTCGTGGAATCATGTCATATTTGTTCCCAAGTAAAAGCCGAGCATCAAAAGCCTTATGGTTCGTTAAAACAATTGGAGATACCCGAGTGGAAATGGGAACATATCACTATGGATTTTGTCACTAAATTACCACGTACGCAGAAAGGTAACGATATGATTTGGGTTGTTGTTGATCGTTTAACTAAAAGCGCCCATTTTCTTGCGACCAGTGAAACCGCTTCTTTGACCCGTTTGGCTCAATTGTATATTAATGAGATTGTATCGAGGCACGGAATTCCATTATCTATTGTGTCAGATCGAGATTCCAGGTTTGTGTCAGGTTTTTGGCAGAGTTTTCAGAAAGAGTTAGGTACTCGAGTTAATCTTAGTACTGCATATCATCCTCAGACAGATGGACAATCAGAAAGAACCATTCAAACGCATGAGGACATGTTGAGGGCGTGTGTATTAGAGTATGGAGGGTCTTGGGATTCTCACCTACCTTTGGTGGAATTTGCGTATAATAACTCGTATCATTCAAGTATTGGTATGCCGCCATATGAAATGCTTTACGGAAGTCGTTGTCGAACGCCGACTTGTTGGTTAGAGGCGGGGGGAAAAACAGTTTGCGGGTCCCGATATTGTTCAGATTACGGCTGATAAAGTTGCTATAGCTCGCGAGAAATTGAAAGCCGCCAGAGATAGGCAGAAACAGTACGCCGATCCCCGACGTCGACCAGTTAATTTTGTCGAAGGTGAATTGGTTTATTTAAAAGTGTCACCTTGGAAGGGCGTGATTCGTTTTGGTAAGCGTGGAAAATTGGCTCCGAGATTCATAGGTCCATTCAAAATTCGTCAAGTAGTTAATGACCAAACAGTTGCCTTAGACCTTCCTTCTGAATTAAGTGGTATTCACGACACCTTTAATGTTTGCTATTTGCGGAAATGTAATGTGGAGGATCCAACCCAAATCCTTCCGTTACAAGATCTTAGAGTTGACCAAAGTCAGAGATTAGTAGAAGAGCCCATTGAGTTAGTTGATAGAAAAGTGACTAAATTACGCAAGAAGGAGATACCTATGGTTCTAGTGAAATGGAAACATAGTTTGGGAGAAAATCTTACTTGGGAGACCGAGTTGAGTATGAGGGCTCGTTATCCTAGTTTGTTCGAGTCTAGTTAGATTTCGGGGCGAAATCTTTTAAGGAGGGAAGATTTGTAACACCCTGAAATTGGGCCCAGTAGAATCAGGTATTTCGTTAAATTTAAATACTTACATTTAATTATTTAAATATGTTTGATTGTGAAATTAATAGGTAAATAAGTCTCAGGAGATATTGTGACTAGTAAAATATTATTTGTTTTAAATAATCTTAGACGACGGTAAAATAAAATAATTTTCTTGCAATTAGTAATTAGGCTCCAGACAATAGATCAAAAGGTGGTATAATATTGTACTGTAAGTTAAATGGGTCGGTTCAAAAAAAAAAGAGGGGACCGATCATTTTCCCCAATCTCTCATTTTCACCTAATTTCTAACCTAACTAAAAACACTACTCCAATCCTTACCAAATCAAAAGATTATACAAATTGATTGAAGATTGAAGCTTGAAAACATAAAGATAATCATCATCACCATCTTGCTTTGCTTCCTCTTTATCTTGTAAGTTATATTTCATATATATGATGAGTTTTGAGCACATTATTGATTATTATGATTTGAAGCTTGATAAGTTAAACTAGTGTTTGTATATCGAAATAATGATGATGATTGAACTTCTTGTACTCGATTTCATGATAAAACATGATAGAATTCTTGAGTTTTGAAGTTAGAATATGAGATTAGTTAGGTATATGTGATTTGAATGATTTGTGTTGATTAGATGAATGAAACGATGTTATATGAGGTTACTAGATGTTATAGTAGTTAAATATTGGTAAATTCTCGAGTATAAAACTGAGTTTGGTTGATTTGGTGATTTTTGGTTCGAACATGAATAGTGCAGAATCGCAGGCCTGGAAGACGAGGGAATACGATCGTATTCCAGGGAGTACGTTCGTATTCCTGGGAGTACGGCGTATTCCCAATCGTATTCCAGATCGTACTCCTTAAATAAAGGTCTGATCAAAACTGAGCTGAAAAATGGTCGGGAGTACGGCGTATTCACTTGAATACGGTCGTATTCCCTGGAGTACGGCGTACTCGTGGACCGTATTCATGGGAATACGGCGTACTCAATTGAATACGATCGTATTCCCATGTTTAGACTGGGCGACTTTCAATTGAGCTTAATTATGTAATTTAGCTTGTACATTGTATTGATATTGCTTCGTATATGTTTGATGGGGAATATTAAGTATATCTAGTATGATTTTGAGATTGACTTGGATTTCTTGTATGTTTCAGAACCGTCGAAGACTCAATAAAGTTAGAACTTTGAGTGGAGACGGAATCGATACAGGTGAGTGGACTTTGATCTCTCACTATATTTAGTGATCACTTATGTGGTTACTTCAAGTGTTATTTGTTGCATTCGTGTGTTAAGAGTTTTGTGAATTAGTAAGCAAGAGTTAAGAGATCTATTGATAAATGTGTTAAGAGGTCAACTTGTTGGACGTTTTGTTACAGGTTAGTCAACACAAGAGTTGTGAACATGTGTTGTGAATAGAGCTTGTGTTGACTAAAGGTAGCAAACCGTTATCGGTTAACCGCTGTATTGGCCTGCAGTTGGTGTAAGTGTCGCTTGGTGGGCCACCGCGGCTGAGGGTGCCACAAGGGCCACCGATCCTCTAGTGATGTTGAGTCAAAGTGTTAATTGTTGTAGACTCATGGTGTTAAACTAAGTGTAGTGTTAGTGATTAGTTAACTCACTTAGCTTCGTGCTAATCCCTCGTTGTTTACTCCTTGCAGGTTAATATATTTTGTTAAGGGCGGGTCTCGGAGTAAATTGAAGGAGTGTTCGACAATGATGAAACTCTGATGATTTTTGTAATACTTTAAATGTTTTGTTAAAGTAACGCCCATATAATTTGTGTAGTTATATAACGAAGTACTTATGTAAATGATTGTGTATCTTTTGGATAATCCAAGGTTATATATATATATGGGATATTGTTTCCGCGATGTTAAAAAAAAAATGTATTCAAAATTAGGGGCGTTATAAATACTGCTCTACCATACCTGCAAGCAAATGATCTCCAAAAGAATGGTTGTTGAGCTCATCTAGTGTATAGAGCCCCACAGCTACCCCAAACTCAATCAAACTCATGGTCCTAGGCTGACCTCCCAAATAAAAGAAAATCGAAGGCTGGTCAAACTGTCTAGAAGCACTATCAAACCTAAGGGTAGTATAAAACTCAATAACAAGCTCCCTATAAATAATCTCCCGAATCTGAAATAATCTAACCCAAGCCAGAGAAACAAAACCAACATCACATGATGGTAACAAATAACTCTGAGTCATCAACCTCCTCAAAGTAGCATCCCCAGTCTCACTCTCTCGGCGTGGATCTATAACTCTCTCCATAACTGTCCAATCCAAAACATTCGGTGTCTCTACCGGCTGAGCAATATGCTCCAGTAATCCATCAGCGTACTCTGCTCTCCTCTCTGATGTAATCGACTCATGCTCAAAACGTAGGTAAGGATGTAGCTGGAAATCCTCCCTGTCTAATAATGCACGTCCTGCCTGTCTCCTGGTAGACATAACTGTAAAACAACTTCAAATAACTGTGTTAGATTTACATTTCAAAAGAAATTTGGGCAGCATTTCTGCTTAATTTTTGATAGCCACCTGTTTAATTTCCTTAATTTTAAAACTAAATAGAATAATATATCGAATCAAAATATATGAATTCTACAATATTTATTATCTCGAAATAATATCGAATCCAACAAGGTGTTAGATTGTAGTAATAAATATTTAATATAGTTTAACTGTCGTATTTTATAACGACATATTTCAAAAATTATAATGATATGTTATATTAAATCATTCATCATTTATACCCTAATGTTTTCAAATTTTCACTTTCAAAACTTTATATTAAGAATTTGTTTTGAAAATATATCGATTCATTATAATAAAATTCATAAAATCCGACATATTTTATAATTAAAACTTATGTCAATGTCATTTTTAACATAGTCTCATAATATCGAATCTAATCAAAACTTTTATGTAATGATATATAAAACGTTTTTATTTCAAAAAGTATTA
Source organism: Helichrysum umbraculigerum (assembly GCA_949592205.1). Taxonomy (NCBI): domain Eukaryota; kingdom Viridiplantae; phylum Streptophyta; class Magnoliopsida; order Asterales; family Asteraceae; genus Helichrysum; species Helichrysum umbraculigerum. The sequence goes on along the minus strand of CATIUR010000001.1, from coordinate 200,366,443 downwards.
TCAAAATTATTTCTAAAAAGTTTGTAAAATGTTATAATTATAAATAATATTTTTTTGTTTCGTCTCATATAATTCAAATTCAAATATGAAGTTGAAATTTTATTTCAAAATTTTATTGAATCAAAAATGTATCTTTTATATTTAAAATGTACCATTTTTATAAGTATGGTTAACTAATACATTCAAAGTAAAAATTGAACCGCTAATCGATTCGATCCCCAACCAAACCTCGATCAACAAAATCAATGCCTAACTAACCTAAACTAATTTCTACGCATTCCTAATCATTTAAACTATCAATATAACTAAAAATCAATCCAAAAACATCAAATACACATATATTTCGGATTAAAATTCGGAAAAAACGCAAAAACGAGTTTAGATAATACCTTTGATGATGTAAATCATAAAAACGCAATGCAAGGATGAAAATGCAATGATCTCCGGTCGAATTCCGTTTGTCTGATCGTATGTATGCGTTTGTATGTGTGTGTGTGTGTGGTAATGGCAGAAAACCCGATGGTTTTCTGGTTTTGATCGCAAAAGTGTCCAACCGCCGGTTGGAATTCCCAACCGCCGGTTGGTTTAAAATTTAAGTCAGGCCCTTTTCGGCCCAATTAAAATTCTTTTGGGCTTTAAGCCCGTTAGTACTTAACTATATAATTCGAAAAAATGCGTATTATAACAATTTTACATTTACACAATATTCACAAATCATAATCTATGTGTATAAAATTTGTTTATGTTTTAGATAATAATTATTTTGAAAATTTTAAATAATAAATGGATAATAAAATATTATTTGGGCAATATGTACTTTTAATATAAATTCTTGTAATGCTGTTAGTTGTGACAAATAACAGATATAATAAATCTTACCTTGGTATACATAGATTTTTCAATCGGAGATTTTGTCGACTCATCCACCGTTTAGAAATTCAATTGTCGACTTTATCGAATTCCAATTATTGTTTCAATCTTTTTGTCACCAAAATTATTATATTTTGTATATCTGCAATCTTGTAAACAATGTTAAGCATAATTCCAAAACTTATTGTTATAATCTCTTTTAAGTATTTTATGAAAATAATTGCAACTCGTGTAAAAATCAATTCTAAATACTTAAAATTCCTATCATTTGTGTAGCTAATACAAATAAAGATGAGATAATCATATAATTCTGAAAACAATAAAATTCATATTAATCAAACACAAAACTAAAAACATTAAACTTTAAATATCCAAATAACATTTAAATCCTAAACAATTATAAAACTAAAACAAAAATTAGAAATTTTTTAACTAATTATTAAAATTGAAGAGGTTGCAAATGATATTCAGAAATGAGGTTTAAGCCTAATTCCCATTAACAGGTCTTTCAAAGTTCTCAGGATAAATTCTTCGAAAGTGCAAATAGATCTTATTAGTTATCTCGAGTATTGGTGAAACATATTCAGAAAAACTTTCATGATGAATCCTTTCAGCATTTTCTACTTTTATGAGTGTGTCAGCTACCCTCTTAACCTTCTTAGCTATTCTTCCTTCTTCATCGGTAACCATGTAATTATTTTCAACCTTTGTTTCTCTTTCCACATGATTATGTCTCAATGAATCAATTAACCCATAGAAACCTAAATGTATATCATGATAATCATATGTGTTATGAGTTCTCACTGCCTTTCCTATGTCTCTTAAAATTCTCCTATAGTATCCTTCTTGATGCTCCGTTGTGATCCCAGAATACCTAAAGGTATCTATCAACTGATAGTAAACTTCAGATAACCCTAAATGAAAAAGGTTATTCCTTTGATTATAATGAACTCCATTGTAAGCTAGATGCAACTCCATTTTAGCATAAGTGATCAAGTTTGCCATTGGTTCGTCAGAAAAGTACTCAGGAATTATACGCGTTCTTTCGTCCCATTCTCCATAGTAAAATTCATCAACAATTTCTTGAACATAAAAGTCAACCGTACAATCAATAAAGAATTTTCCAGAACCAATATGCTTTCTAGCTTTTATCGAATTGAAAAAATCTTGAAAGTTTTCAAGTAAACATATGTCAGCCATGTTACTCAAGTTCCCAGTGGCATGCTCTATTATCTCCTTAAGCTCTCTTAACATTTCTCTTTGTTTATCAGAATAAGGAAACAAAGACTTCTCAAATGTTTCATGAACATATGTATACTTCAACAACTGCTCTTCACAAAACGTTGGATCTACCATCTCATGCTCGCTCATATCATATTTCAGCTCATTTACACAGTTTATGAAATCATCTGTATTTCTAGTCTCATTAGATATAACCCAAGCATTGAATTCTTCTTCCATTTTCCTAATCAACTCCTTCTGGTAATTAGTATACTCTAAAGTGGATTTGTGTATAAGTTCCATAATAAACCTAAGCTCATCTTCATGATACTCTAAATAGTGAATCATATCTTCCTTATTTGAAACTACAGGTGGTGATTCATATTCTTCTTCTTCATTAGATAGCTTGATCTTTTTGTTTGGTTAAAAAGACTGGTCATCTATCTCTATATCTTTGAAATCCATATTCTCATTTCCAAAGTCCATTTGCATCGACTCCATTCTAATAACAGCTAAAATTTTCTGTGCACAAAGAATATCACATAGTTCAGATTACTTATCTAGTCCTATTTTAATCTAAGTAACTTAATATACAATTTTTTATTTCCTTTACATTGCTAGTCAAAAAGATCTCGGTAGCTCCGTTGATAGTACACAAAAGCGGAGAAACAGGTCAGCGCAAAACTTATTAAAAACCTATTTCTTTCGAGAAGCACCTTATCTCTTATATGATAAATCAATGAGGTAGGTCTTTACTCTCCTTATACCTTTGTTTTTGTCAGTATTCTCAATGGGTGAGCCGATATTTCTTATCGATTTTGCAATGTATCAGGAATAGAAATTATACAAGTAATATAATTAGTTTAAAATGAAATACATCGCTCCCCCGGTAAAACAAAAGTTCAACCGGTTAAGTGTTCCCCGGCAGCGGCACCAAAAACTTGATGTGTGCTAAGTATAGACAATTATAATAACAAGTTTAATTAAGGAAATACTAAATAATACTATCACACAATTCAGGCAAGATTAACCCGTTCATGTAATATAGCTTAATTAGTAAGTCCAAATTCGAACACAATGAACACAAGAAACGTTATTCTTATTTATAACTAATTATCTATTTATTCTAATTACAAATATTTACAATTATAATACAATTAAATACAAGGATCCAATTTACAATAATCTACAAGATAAGGGGGACGTTTTAGTTCCGAACGAACATATTTATATTTATATTTTTGATACAGATTCTAATATATAAGTTCTAGGAAACAACTTAAGAATACTCAATTGGATAGAAGATTATAACTATTTAAACAATTATTTATTAAACATATTATATCAACTTATGTCTATTTGCTTTGTTGGCTATTATTATTGGTGAATTACTAATGTAGAAAATCACAAAGATTAAGATAATTTTCATATAGCAACACTCCCAAAGATTAAGTAAAGTATCATTATTTATTAAGATCTATCAGCAGTTTATTAATACAATTCCAAGATTAGGTTGAATTACAGTGTTACTTAACATTAATAATTGACAATCATTAATTAATTTATAAAACTCACAAGATTAGTAAAGCTATCTATATAAATCAATTAACTGTTATCAATATTAATATAACACAGACAATTCTTGTATAATAAGCATTCAATAATATAGTTCCAACATAAACATATAATTCATATAATAAATCTAATAAACATACATTTAAACATTCATAATGAAAACCTAATAAGCAATTAATTCAAATAAACAATATCCAAAATAACCCAAAAGATTAATAAAGTTACAAGGATAAAGAAACCGAACCAATTAGCAAACCAGCTTTTCCTAGGGTTAAAAACCTTCAAACCCTAGCTCCTTTGCCTCCAAAATCGCACCTTAAAGTCGTCCTAAAACCCTAACGTTCGGTTTTAGTATTCTTGAATCGTATATCGTTTAAGTTAATTTGAGCCTCTATTTATAGTTTTACTGGCCGACCTTCCAACCGCCGGTTGGATACTCCAACCGCCGGTTGGAGTTAATTGAATCCGAGTTCAACTCCACGTGTCTGCACCGCCTTAAACCCTAAAGCTCAACCGCCGGTTGGTTAATCCAACCGCCGGTTGAATGTTAATTCCAGAATATTCCATTTTCGGGCTTGGGCTTAATTCTTGGACTCTCAATCTTCATATCCAGACTTCTTTGTTTTCTTGGCCCAATTCTTCATTTTAACTCTTTTAGTCTTCATTTTTTCAAGGTCTTTAATCCTTATTTCTTTAAGTGCTTTAATTCTTCAGTTTGGTCTCGTTCTTGTTCTTTTTTCCTTCATTCTTTAATTAAAATATATTTCTGCAATTATTAACAAAATAAGTATATAAAATCATATAAATGCAATAAAATGTATATAAATATAGAGATAAATTACTATAAAATATACTATCTATTTGATGCTTATCAGTTGGCCTTCGGGCATATGTGATTAATCAGAGGTCAAGATGTTTGGGCTGGGTTACTATTGTTGGACGACAGGGATTTCCTTGTACATGTCGTTAATAGGAAATTAGGTCGTGTGAAAGTAGTAACCAGCTATCGGTAACCGCTGTTTCGACCAGCAGCTTAGTTGGGTTATTTAATAACCGCTGTTGTGGTCTACAACTCAGTGGGGTTACTAAGTGTTGCTTGACTGACAGCAACCACCGATCCTCTGATGTTGTGTGAAACTATGTGATTGTGACTGTGATTATTTGTTGTAGACAAAGTTGTTATTGCTAGATTGGACTGTCGGTTACAGTTCCATCTCACTTAGCAGTTGTGCTAATCCTACCACTTTAATTACTTCTTACAGGTTATGACTTGATAGGATGGTTGGGCAAGAAGGTGTTGAGCTGAATGAATGTTTGACGACTACTGAGTTGACTCTGATATTGATTTGTTATAATAAGTTTGTTTGGATTTATATAACACCACCGGTTGTAATTTGGACCATATGTTTATAATCTATATGTATATGTTTGAAAACAGGTTGGACTTTTGTATATAAAAAAAAAAAGTTAAAAGTCTTGTTTAGGGACATCGCTTCCGGGTCAAGTTATATTATTAAAATGAGGGGTGTTATACATAGATGTTCCCTCCTCCTGGTATAGGTTCGTATCCTAATGTTAGGATAGAAATAAATAAAACCTTTGATTAAAAAAGTGGGTTGTACTAATGAAAGGAATTTGCAGTTCTACTCCCGAACACTTGTTCAGTGGACGCTTGAGAAACTGGTTGGTTTCTCCCCTCCAAGTAGTAGGTTAGAAACTACAAGAACTTCTTTTTTTTACTAGTACTGGAAACTGCAATAAGTTGTTTTATATTAAACCTGTAGATCTGTTTATGTAATTTTATGTAGTTAGATAAATGATAGGGTTTAGCTAAATTGTACCCATAGGGTACAAGATAAGGGTGATGATATTTTCAACATTATTTTTGATAAATCCACCAATAATATGCAATACAGAGTTGTACTGTACAGATAAATAATGCACAATAATGGTGGATGTATCAAAAATAGTGATGGATTTATCATCACCCACGAGATAAGCTTCATTTAATTCACTATAATTTTCTAAATATATCACAAAATATTTATTAAACTCAATAATTTCTAATTATACATCTTTTTTAAGGGTGAATTAAATATATATCCTTAGAAACTTTAATATGACTCATATATCCTTACAAACTTCAAAATTACATCATCCTTACAAACCTTCAAATTTCACATATATATCCAAATAAAAAATAAAATCATTATTATATAATTTTAACTCCTTAAACTGTTATTTAAATATAAACTAACAACTTAATTGACCTATCCGCCCTCTCCTTTACTAAACAAATTCTTATCAAATTTGAATTGTAAAACCTTCTGTCTAACCCCCATTGTTTTTTAACATTATTTTACGTTGAGTTCAATCTCTTAATCAATGTTTCAGTCAATTTGTTGCATTGAAACCCGATTAGTAATCTTATGAGAAAAAAAAGGAAAAAACAAATAGAGAAAGAACTACGGAGAGCGGAACATCATCACCCATATTCCGTTTAGAAACAATGTAATTTTCTATGCGACTGGTTTTCACTTTTGAATATTCCTGCACTTTTTATACAAAAATAATATTAGAATAATTATTATATTGATCTAGTTTGATATGATTGTATTTGATTTGATATTCAATAATCGAAAATGATACGGATAGTAGAGTGAGATTTCTATTTGGAATTGGAAGGAGAGGGTAAACAAGTAAATTGACTTGTTAGTTTTAATTTAGATAGAATTCGGGTCACCTTCCGAGTTGTTTTTTCGGAAGAAGAGAAGAGAAGCCGAAAGAAATGCGAATCACATTGTGTTCCAGAGTTTTGTTTACAGAGATAAGAGAAGAGAAGTGGAAGGAGGATTTGAGCTTCCTTTCTCTCCAAACTTTCTCTCTAAAAGTGGGAAGAAATGGAAGGATGGAAGATCAAACAAGTTATAAAATGTGACTTCCTTCCATTTCTCTCCAACTCATGAACACGAATCCGTATAAATTTCATTTCTCTTCTTTCCAATTCTTTTCAACTCGGGAACACATAAATATTATTTCTTTTCTTTTCTTTTCTATCATTTTTTACCCTTTTCTCTTATCTTCTTTCACTCAAAAACTCGGAGCAGGGCCAAAGTGTTAATATTTAAAATAATTAAATAATGATAATTGTTTATTGATATATATGTGAATTTTTAAAGTTTTCAATGATATTAATGTAATTTTAAAATTTGTAAGGATATATGTGTAATTTTAAAGTTTCTAAGGATATAGATGTAATTCACCCTTTTTGAATACATTTTATATTTATATTATTGATAGAAAATTTAACTTCATTAAATGTTTTTTACGGCACAAGTTAGATATTTTTATTATAATAATAATTGTGCTACTCTATCTTGGTTCATGGTCTAATTTATTCATGTGAAGGGTACTTGTATTTAAAGAATTCTTGGGTATTTTGCAAAATGCTTATATATGCTTGTAATCTTTTGGTAAGGATTTAAATACCCTTATATTGCTTGATAATGATGATACCTTTTTATATAATTTCAATGTTCAACAATAAATTTAAGTGAGAATAATAGTTTGTTTTATACAAATGAGAAACTAAAAATAATGGGTATGTACAACAACAAATTCAAATAAGAATGATAGTTTATGTTATGCAAATTAAAAAAATAATAAAAATAGTGGATAAAGGGTAAACTGACTTTTTGGCGTCCTCACCAACCGGTCTCACAACCAACATGAGAGAGGTAAATCGTGTAATTCACAATTAAAGGGACATGGGGATGGGATATGAACACGTGACCTCCACTTTTATTCTGTATGTCCCCCACCACTAGGTTACTATCAATGCATATGAAAAAATATATATATTTAACTTTAATCAATGCATGTTCATAGTATAAAATTATAATTTTTTATTAATAACAAGCTATATTGTATAGAATAAATTACAGTCGAACTAATTAGTAACTTCATTCCATTGCAAAGCATGAACATATTACACCTTGTTTATCATCAATATTTTGTTATATTATTTATTTATATTAAAACCTGGATGAACTGATCATTGTAATTTCCCCTTATTTGTTTCAAGTTTGTGGTATGATTTTACTTAGACTTATTGGATTTGGAGAGTTTTTTTAAATTTTAAAATACAGACAAAATATTAACAACTTGCTACAAACTAATCTATACTCTGTTTGTTGAGCATCACATTTTATATTAGAGTTTTGTTCAAAATTTTCTAATACATATAATCACCAAAGTAAATTGTTAATATTTATAACCTATTAGAGCTCAATTATTGCTATAACAACTCATTTAATAAATAATACTTGAATTAAATTCATATGATCCATGGTCTTTGGTCATAATGATGAACTGTTTATTCCTTTATATTATTATAATATTAGAACATGTTATGTAAATAGATACAAATTTTAAAGTGAAAGATACTTAAGTTTTTCATCAAATATGTGTTAAATAGAAACATCAACATCCTTACATTATTAAATAAAAACATTAGATTTTTTGTTTATAGAAGCCGGGTGTAACACCCGCCAAATTAGGACTAGTAATTAGTGCCTAATCTTATGTTAATACATGTAATTAGTTCCTGGTTATGCTAATTAATGTATCGAATTATATATATTGTTGAATATATATACGAAATGCGATTTGGTTAAATCGTACGCAATTTAAATCGGATGTATTTCGATTCTATTTAATATGGACGTTGGTGACAAATTTTATTAAATAACGTTGTTATGTCAAAAATATTATTATAATAATATTTCGTATTCATACGTATCGTACAAACTGAACCTACACAATTCAAAATATTAAAAACGCGCAAACAAACAAACAAACTTACATTTTATAACTCTAATAGGAATTAAATTGTAAAATATTTAAATAAAATATTGCGTAATAAATTGTATTTTAAAACTTATAATTAATACGTAAAATAATTAATTAACGTTTAAACGACGGAGCGAACGAACACCGCACGGAACGAGAATGCGGAGCGAAAATGGGAGATAACCTCCCATTTCCCCCTCCTTTCCTTCCACTTTCTGCATTCTCTCTCTATCTCCTTCACTTTTTCTCTCAAAAGTTCATCACCACCAAAACCATTAAAATCGACAAATAAACGTACCAAACGGCCTTGGATCATACTACTCCTTTGGAAGAAAACGACCACCGCGACACGATCTATCATCCTATCTTTTCGGATTTCTCATCCGACACTTTGTAAGTTTCCGACAAATCTCGAAATCTCTCGTTTTTAAGTGTTTTCACTTTCTAGTAGTTTGTAACAACTTATAATGTCCCTATAAGGGTTGGGTAAAAGTTTTGGACCGAACGGAAACCGCAAAACTCGTTTTCGACACATTTTCCGGCCAACAGACCGCTACGTCGCATTTGGCCCAGAATTTATGCGACGTCAGCTTCTACGTCGCAAAACCCCTCGTGACGTCGCATGGTGCGACGTCAGACACAACGTCGCATTAAATTGCGACGTCGCATATAGCGACGTCAGCCTTAACGTCGCCAATACCTCACTACGTCGCATTTAGCGACGTAAGCCCCTACGTCGCAGAAATTAACCAACGTCGCATTAGCGACGCAGCACCCTACGTCGCATTAAATTGCGAAACGTCGCCTTTAGCGACGTCATGCTCAACGTCGCAATCCTACCTGCGACGTCGCACCCAACGTCGCACAAATCAGAACCTCAAAAACATAGATTTTTACTAAGTGTCGAGACTCGAAATTTATCACTCGATTTTACCTAAATTCGGTTCCAGATGCGTTTTTCGTTAAAGCAATATAGTAGAAATAAAAATTTTCCAAGCTGACCTGGCAGCTCGACCCCAGCCAGGGGCTCTGCCCCTTGGACCCCGCCAGGGGCTGCCGCCCCTTGGACCCCGCTACCAGGGGCGCTGCCCCCGGACCCCCGTACTTAGATTTCGTAACGGCTTCTAAAACACAATCAAAACACTTTTTCAAGTAAAACGCCACGAAATCAAAATAGTAATAATTGAGATTATTATTACAAATCCGTCACCAACGGGCCGTACACTTTTCAAACACTTAAACGTATCAACCAAATAGTGGAGATTTGGACATTATAGTTGAACGAACAACTACAAGGGTGATCTGTTGAGATACCCAATCATGATTATAACCATCGCGTGTCGTGGACACCCTCAGGTTACAAGTCTTTGGACTTCATACTCGGCTAATCAACTTACGTTTGTTTAAACGCACTCAGACTCAGGTGAGTCTCATAGCCCCTCTTTTTACTGTTTTACTCAGGGGTGTGATATATTGCTCAATTTTAACATGTGAACGCAAGTACAAACATTTCAGATACTACATGAGTTTTTCGAAACTAATCATTTAAAGTCCTCCGTCAGCATAGTTGTTAATACGTTGTAGCGTGAATATTAGTATATGGTACCATATAGGATTGACCCTCCTCGTTCGGGTTAGCAAGCACTAACCGGGTAAACGAACGTACTAATATTTGGGAAGACGAATGTTGATTAGGCATTCGTGGAGGCACCTCGCCCGGAATTCTCTATAGGGGACCCGGCCCTCGAGTTAAGCTCAACTATGTGCTCATGGCTGTATACACGATGACAATCATTTAATTGCTGGATGCAATTCATTATTAAATTGCTGGATGCAATTCATTATTTAAATCTTGCGGTTCACACTATATTAACTGATTTCAAACCTGTGAGCTCACCAGCTTTTAGCTGACCTTTTAGCATATATCGCAGGTACCAAGCAGTAGGATGTTCCTGCTTCAGGATTTTAGCTCGAGTCAGCATACAGAAGATTGAGATTTTCTTGCATTAGTATATTTTGTACAAGTACTTATGTACTGAAATCTCATTTGATTTAAACTCGAGCTATGTAAAGCTTAAATGTTGTAAACGTTTCTATTATCAATATATTTTGTTAAAACGACGCATATAGAGTCGTTTACTATTTATCTTTGTGCTTTGTTATTGATTAGTAACACCCAAATCAAGCTTCCGCAAATCATCAAATTTGGGGGTGTTACACCGGGTAAATGAAAACCTTCTAAAAGTTGAGAACCTTGAGAACTACTAGATTACATGTTTGTTCACATGTGATTAACTTCAATCGTATGTGAACATTGATGTACATTTAATTGATAAATAAAAATTTCAAAAAAAAATCCTAAAATTATATCGAAAAACACAAAAAACAAATATACGTTTACATGTGAACGGATAATGTGAACAAATAGGTAAAACATGTTTTAAGACGTACTTTTATGATTTTTTGACATTTTTTTCTTTTTCAATCTAACCTAAATCAATGTTCACATGTGAATGGAGTTAATCACATGTGAACAAATACGTTATCTAGTAGTTCTCAAGGTTCTCAACTTTTAATTGGTTCTCATTTGAACCTAACCCTATATATAACTATATATGTAGGGTGAGGATCTGTGAGAACTAAAATTAGAACTCTAAGAACCACCAAGTACTCTTCTAGACTTCCACGCTTTTTCCTCCTCCCAATCTCCTTACAAAAAACCTAGATCTTTAAATTCAAAATTACTTTTTTAATAACATTTTGATCAAACAAATCATACAATTAAATCTATTTTTTCATCATTTATAATTGGATCCTACTAAAGATACCCCCCTTGGCTCACTTTTTTCCATCTCTTACCCCCCCTCCACCCATCTAATCAATCACATCATGCATTTTTTTTTTACTTTCTGGGTATACCCCCTATTTTTCTAATTCCTACCCCTGTTTAGTCTAGAACTGAAAATGATTCTGTACTGAACTGGGACCGATCTTAAATAAAACTATACTGAAAAAGGACTGCACGGGGCCGAAGTGAGCCATGGGGTATCCCCCAGTAATTTAGGGGGTGGCTAGGAATGGCAATGGGGCGGGTTCGAGGCGGGGAGTGATAACCTCATCCCTAAGCCCATTAATCAAAAATATCCCGATAACCTCTCCAAACTCCAACGGGAATTTTATCGGGGCACCCCATTGGGGATATAAGTTCCCCCAAACCCTAACGGGGATCGGAGTCCCTCACCGGGGACATCGATTACTTAACACTGTTTCCACATTGATAATATTCTAAACCCGAAGATTTTGCTGATTTTATTTACAATATTATCTAGCTATTCTCACTAGTGATATCTTTTTTTTCCCCCTAAAAACAAATGAACACAATAATCAAGATAACATATAATAATAGGTTTATAATTCAAAATTACCAAAATCATTACAAAATGGTCTTAAAATATTCCGACTAAATCACATGACTAAATCAATACAAGAGTGATCAAAACAACAAGAGTGATTTTTGGTTCATAAGAATACTAATTGTCTAGGTGGTGACTAGTGAGAATAATAATAAATATAAATGAAAGATATATGTAGTTATATATATATATATATATATATATATATATATATATATTATAAGTATATATTTCGGGGCGGGGCGGAGCGGGGATGATAGTACCCATTCCCCAATCCGAACCCGATAAGAATCCCCATTTGGTGCCCCAAAATCCGAAATGTCGTCCCTAATCCGATCCGAAAAGTTCGGAGTTCGGGGATCCCCATCGGATTCGCATCCTTTTGCCATCCCTAGGGGTGGCTTTAGATTTTCCCTTTATAATTTGGTGCAGCTCACATTATTATTTTTTAATAAAAAAGTACAGATGCATATTATGCATCCGTAAATTTAAATTAGTAAAAGAAAGGAGGTGATGAAAGATCAGATGCATTGATATAAACTAATAAATACGTGTAATTAGAAACATTTGGATACAATTTCATACTCCGACGAACAAATCAGATGCAAATTTTCGGATGCAATTGCAGATGCAAGATGCAAATATCAAACGAAGGAACTGAATTTTTAATTGAAAAATGAACCGTTGTAATCTTGCCGCAATGAATCAAAGATTAATTATTTCAATTTAACAGAAGAATCAGGGTCGAAATTAAATTGATACATTACATAAAAAATAAAGAAACATGCTCAATTTCATCATTGTAACTTTGTAACCTTTTCAATTTGAGATCAAATAGATGCATTAAAAGTATACGATATAATAAAATTAGACGTGATATACTCAAGTGGATTAAATCCAGTAATTTACTTATAAATTATTAGAACTTATAAGATATTTACATGAAATATTATTTAATTAGAAAATAAAAAAAAATGAAAGCAACCTGATTTCTTTGACTTCTTGTGCAATAAATGAATCACCATTACTAATTTATGCTGCGATTTTTATTCTCCTCGTGACAAAGACGAGCCCCCACTATTTTGCTTCTATTTACGTCATCAATTGTAATTATTTGCTGATAAGATCGGCATAGATTGGCGGAGATCAGCGGAGATTACCGGAGATCATAGATTCAGGTGACAGGTGATTGGCCAACGATCACAGGTTTAGTGATTGGGATAGGTATCCATCGAGGTATAAGCGAAAGGAATATGTGGGCTTTGTGAATGAGAAGATACAGTCTAATTAAAGCCATCTAATTTTTTTCACGTTAAAAATATATGGCACAATAGTTCTCATGGTTCTCACCTAGAGGTGCAAAAAAACCGGGTTAGGCCCAACCCGTCCCAAACCCGAAACCCGAACCGAGTTTTAGTCAACGAAGGGAAACCGGGTTTTTGACCAACCCGACCCGATTTGACAGGGTTAAAAACCCAACCCGATGCTACCCGGTTTGTACCGGTTTGGAACCGGTTCGGGTTGGAAAACCCGGTTTAAAACCGGTTTTATTATATAATTACTGGGTTTTTATAATAATTCAACCGGGTTTTAAACCGATTTTCCAACCCGACCCAGTTTCAACCCGGTTTCGAAAGCTAAAAACCCAACCCGGGTCCCTACCCGCCGGGTATTCTCAAAACCCGAACCGGGCTAAAAAAAATCGGTTTTTCTAAAACCCGATTTTGGGTTTTTTTTCGGGTTCGGTTTCGGGTTCGGGTTTTTTGTTCACGCCTATTCTCACCTGATCCCTTAACTTTATATGTATATCATTGTTTGATAACAGATCCTTACAAACAAAGTGAAAAAACTTAAATGTCAAGTGAAATAACAATGTATATTTTAGGAAGCATGTTAAACAAAAAATCAATGTTATGGAGAGATACTCAATTAGTTGGAAGTTGAATGTTATAACATGTATCAAAATTTGTTTTATATTTGTAAAAAGAATAGTTTAGAAAAACTTGGGATAGAGAAATAGTGTGTAAGTGCATTAATAAGTTATCATATTTAAATTTTAAGAAAGAAAAAAAGTGAAATGTTTGATAGTCAAATAAATAAAGAACAAACGACTACAAATTACTTGGTTCAAAATATCTATCTATATTTATATATTAAAGGGCAGTTGATGCTATTGTCATGAAACTGATGTGGCTCAATCTTAGGTTGGTATTTTGATTATGTGGACAGCCTAAAAATCAAGGAATTTTCTGGTAATTTTGAATTATTTTTATATACTTAAGCAATTAGAATATCAGCCATAAATAAATCGGGTGTGGTGCATTATATTTTCTAGGCGTATACACAAACATGCTTTTGTCAGTAGCCTTTTCATTGTACGATGCGTATAACCAGGCTCTTGGAAAAAGTTATGCACACCTTCATTTTCTGTTACCATCTCTACAATCAAGAATTCAAAATTTATAAAATACGTATCATCCGGTTAATCTCCATTCAAAAGTCACCTATCATCCTATTCATTCATCTCCATCTTTATAATTCTCCATGTTTTCTCTAAATTTAATTGAGCTGCTTCACGGATCTATATTAGGTAATTAATTCATCTCTCAAACCTCGCCACTTTTTCATCATGTATCTCTTATCATTGATCTCTTATACTTCCAGTTTTCTTCCATTTTCATTATATTCTTCAAATTAGGGTTTATGGTTGCGGTGTTTTTGTAGAGTGCGTATTGTCAATCGATTAGCTTTCTGTGCTCTGTTTGGATTTTAAAGTGATCACTGATCTGTTATACTTGACTGAATGGGAAGGATGATACTTAATACACTGCAACATAATCTCTCCGCTAGATTTCTTTTTTCTTCTCAAATTTCTTTAAGTTTTTATCTTTTCTATTTAGTTTTGCTTTGAGTTAGCTGCACGAATTTCGTTTAAAGTATTAGGATTAGGTTTCCATTTATATCCTGAAATTTGTATGATAAGAAAAAATCTTTGATTATGATTGAGTAGAGAGTGATATATAATTTTCATTTATTCTCATTTTACATCTATTTCTTCATGTTTTACAGGTAATTCTAGAGCCAAATTAATGTAGAAAGTATGGGTAAAGACTTGCTTCCACACACAATATGGATTTTGAATGCACTCCAAGTGTTTGTTAAAATGTCTATGTTAGTAAGGTATGATTTTTTTTAATTTTCAACTTTGGTTTAGTTATATTCAGTAAAAAATCATTGTTACTTATTTTTTCTCCTTTTTGTGTTTATTGTCGAAGAATGTAGCAGCCAAGAAGCATATAGGTGTAAAATTTGATTCAGTATTACAGGGAGTGAATGGTTGAATATATGAAATGAGAAAACTGTATAGATTCTCATTTGTCAGCAAATTTGATGTGATTAAAATATATTTCTCAATGGTAGTTCTGTCGATATTTTTATTTATTCATGACTGATAATATGTGAGTCTTGAAATTTAGGTATGTGCTCTTATAGGTGGTGGGGGATATGCTGAAAAAGTAGTTGTACCTGCTGTTCAAGTTCTTCCAATCCCATCTGGTCACTTTGAAAGCTGCTGCTAGCTTCCCGGAGATGGCATGTGTCGTTTGGTCAACAGTCTTCATGACCAGCAAACTATCTTCAGGTGAAACATTTCTGGTAAACTAAAATGTTATTTTACTTCTAGGATGCAACAACAGTTACCTTTTCCTTCATTTTTAATCCAGCTACCAAAATGTATTCATGAACCCCAAAATTAATATAGAAAATGAGTCAATGGTACACGTAAAAGAAGTTTGGAACTTAAAATAATTGCAACATTCATTTGGCAGTTTAACTACGTGTTTGAACTTTGAAGTTATGTTTGGCGATCTGTCAAAACATATACGATACGTTAAATGCAAATAATAATCTTGTGGCCCCAGATCAATAGCATTGGTTCATGAGTAATGATTATACCAAAAGGTGTTATTACCAACTATAGGTTGTGGGTTTCAAATTCCTTTGGCAACATGTGTGTTACCTAATTGATAAATTACTATTCCTTCCTAATTATTGCACTGGCTCTTTATAAGCGGTTGTTCTATTCTTTTGTGATATATGTGAGTAGAAATTGCTACTGAATTGCACTGGCTCTTTAAAGTGCATCATGGGCTATTTCTACATGATTATTGCACTAGCGTTTCAAATTGCTACTGGAGTAAAGATTGCACGAGTACAAATAAACCAAGTAAATAGTTTAATTCATTGGTTTGTAGTTATATTCTCTATATATATATGTGTGTGTGTTAGAATAGGTACAAAGATACTCATAGGGGAGACTAAATCGCTATCTCCTATACAAGTTGTAAAATCCAGGTATTTGATAAAATCACTTTAAATAGCCCTATATTATTTGAGTTCAAATATATGTGAAAATGTTGGCAAAATATACTAACCTTTTGCTAACCTTTTTCGGTTAATCAGTTTACCGTTTTTGTCTTTGTGATTACTGTTGTCTATGTATTGAATTGGTTCATTTGGGCAATTCTGATCTTAAACCCAATTGAGCAAGTGTTTTTGGGGGGAAATGAGCAACTTTTTTCGGTTCAAAAGCTTAATCTTGATACTTCATGCAGTCCTACTAGAAAGATGAGGTGATGTCTGTGATTTGAGTCTATTTCGAAGGGTGTCACCTCTTCACGTTAAGAAAGTGAGTCGTTCTTCAGGAGAAATATTGAGTTCCATCACCCATGGAGCTAATGAGATTGCATCTTCTGTACGGGCGAGCATTAGAAACCAAAGTAAGAAAACCAAGCAAGGAAGCGAAGTCCCTGTTGAAATAATGGTAGTTATTTTATATTTTGATGTTATATGGTATATGAAAAGGCCAAATTTATATCTTGCTTATCGATTATTTGTTGTTTGCAAATGTTTTTAGCGACATTTTTGGTGATGGTATATTCATCTTCTTTTTTCTATATTCTAAATTAAGTAGACTAATATTTGATTTTAGTAGTTTTATTGATTTAATTTATGCTTTAGTTTTATTGTGATCCTGTCTCATGCTGTTCAAATGTGGCATCTAATACTGGAATTGGGATATAAAAAGATACTGAAATCAGCAGCTACTGGAAATGTTTAATATTCGGGTATGCTCAAAAGGTGTGGAATGTGTGCGATAGTGGGAGTTGCAGAGAATGTTTATACAGTGAATATAAAGTGTGTTCAATGTGATATGTATATACAGTATTATATTTGGCTCTCAATACAGGTGTGGCCAAGGGCCCATGTGAACATTTGTATATATGTATTGTTTTGATGTACTGTGTAAAATTTATGGTTTAATAAATTTTGCTTTTCTAAAAAAAAAAATTTATGCTTATGTTTAAGGTTCCTAATAACCATACTTTAATATAAAGGGATTGCTCAAGTTTTGTAGAAAGGAACTTGCATCAAGATGAGCGTGTATACAAAGCTATATTTATATTGTTATCAATTTTTTTAATAAAACCCGTGTATACACGGGTCCATAAACTAGTATAAAGTAAAAGCTTCTCACTCTGCATCTTTGGATATGTTTGATAACAACTAGTTGAACTTTGAAATTGTGGCTGGAGTTGAAGATTGTGATTGGAGTTGAAGATGGAGATTGTGACTGTATTATATCTGAGGATTATTTTTCAAGATACTTTAAAAAGCTTATCTGAAATAAGATTTAGAGAATTATCAAGGATTCTTTTTTCATAATCCTTCTATATGTTTGTTGACAAATAGAGACGAATAAGAGATTGTTAAAAACTATAAGCTACTGTAATACTTCTCCGCAACACACCCTTTGTCCTTGTATTATTTCTTATAATTATAAATTGTACAATATCCGATTTCAAATTTTAAACAAAATACAGAGAAGTGGAGTCTTATAAATTACTCCATTCGTCCTAAAATTATTGTTACCGATTAAATATTCCACAGTTAGAAAAGTGCATTTATTTATGAAAGAAGTTTTTTACTACTTAATATACTCATGGTTGTTAACTCGTGACTCGACTCATGACTTGAGATATTAACTCGCGACTAGGCTCGACTCATAAGAGTCGCTATTTTACAATAAATATATATTTCTATATGTATATGTATATTACTGTTTAAGTTTTTTGTTTTTAAGGTCCCATAGATAGAACCTGATACGAAGTACTGAACATAAGACCGGAATTGTGGTTTGAAATCGATTCTTTATCAATAGCCCACCCTTTCTTTGAACCTTATAGAATAGAATAAAATAAAAATATAAGAGATAGTAAAACATGGTAAAAGTTGATAATTAAGTCGTTAACCTTCAATTAACATAAATACTTAATTCAAAACAAATTATAGTCATATATGTTTATATATTGTCCTCAAGGTTGAAAAAAACGCTAGTCGGAGTGTACTCGGCAAGGACCTTCTAAGGAGTAATCGGCCTAGTCGAGGTGTAATCAGGGCGGAATTTGACTTTTGTTGACTTTTTTACATTTAATTAATAATTTTCAATATTATATGTGCAAAAATATAAAATAGAACTATAGACATAAACATTAAGCGTAAAAGTAGTAACATAAACATAATTGCCTGTGTAAATGGGCTCAAAATCCTAATTTAAATCCTTTTAATATTTGACCAATGTTGACTTTGACCGACTTTGACCCGATTTTGACCGACTTTGACCCAATTTTGACCGTGTAATCCGAGTTTGACCGCGTTGACCTCGGTTGACCGTGTTTTTTACCGATTACCCCCTAGTCGCTACGGGCCAAGGCTTTTTTCCGAGTACTCGGCGTGTACATGGCCTACATGGCCGTTTTTTACAACCATGATTGTCCTTATCTTTTATAATGTGACACCTATCAAATTAGGGCTAGTAATTAGTGCCTAATCATCTCTAATACATGTAATTAGTTCTGTGTTAGGCTAATTTGTGTATCAAATAATATATATTGTTGAATATATACAATTATGCGATTTGATTAAATCGTACGCAATTCAAATCGAATGTAATTCGATTCAATTATTACGGACGTTGGTGAAAATTTATTAAATAATATAACATTATTTAATAACACTATTGTATTTAAAATATTATTTTGATAATATTTCGTTTACATTTTGTATCGTACAAATGACCCTACGCGATTAAGATATTAAACGCGCAAACAATCAAAGCAAAGCTAAGTTATATTTTATAACTCAACTATTAAGTATTTGGTGAAATACTTCAACAAAAATGTCAAGTAATCATTCGTATTTTAAAACGTATATTTAAACGTATTAAATAATTATTTAACGTTTAAACGATCGGGAAAACGAACACCGCACGGAGCGCAAACGCAGGGAACAAAATTTGGGACACACCCACATGGGGTGGGCCCCACCAAAACCGGCCCAAGGGAAGGGACATCACCCTCCTCACCTCCTTTCTTTCTCATTTCACCACCCCACACACTCCCTCTCTCTCTTTTTCACTTTCTTCTCTCTAAAAACCACCACACCACCACCACCTTCAACCACCGATTTCCACCATCAAACGACCTCAAATTTCAAGGCTCATTTGGAGAAAAACGACCACGGCAACGAGATCTACAACTCTAACTTTTCGGATTTCTCTCGCGTTAACTTGTAAGATTCCTGACACTTTCGAAAAACTTCTAGATTTTGATTTATTTTAGTTTGTATGTTGTTAATCTAACTTAGATGTGTCCAAATATATGTTCAAAACTCGTTTTCGGAAACAATGTCAGAAAATGTCGGTTTTGGTCATTTTATGAAATCGACTCCTAGAAACGCAACCAACTCGAAATAATAATTTTTATCAACTCTATGAACCAAAATAAGGGTTGGGTAAAAGAATCAGACCATGTGGTGGTCGTTAAACACATTTTCGACAAATTTAGAAATCGATCAGACGTAAGTGACGCACAGCCAGATCCAGTATAGTGTCACTTCCTTAAGTGACGCCTCAAGTGTCGCCAAAAGCCCTAATTTTGCGTCACTTGTTTTAGTGCCGCTTAAAACCCTCTTTTTGCGTCAATGCCTAAGTGACGCAAATTCAATACCCGACACTTATATCCGACACTTGATTATGTGTCGCCCCGAAATCGATTTGCAATTCACCCGACACTTGTACCCGACACTTGCTTAAGTGTCGTCCCTTATGCGTCACTTCCTTAAGTGACGCCAATAATACAAAATTTACCATTTTATGCGACACTTCTTGAGTGTCACCTAAACCCTTAAGTGTTGCTATAAGTGACGCTAAAAACAGAAAGCTTACAAACTATTTTTATACTAAGTGTCGAACTTGTATAACCTCAAACCTTTTTACGATACGACTACTAAAACACATCGGGACATACTTTTAAGTATAACACTTCAAAATCAAAATAATAATGTTGAGATTATTATTACAAACAATCACCAACGGGCCGTACACGTTTTCAAAACTCAAACAAATCAAACAAATCGTAGTCATTTGGACAAGTTAATCAACCAAATCGTAATAATTTGGACATTCTAGTTGGACGAACAACTACAAAGGTAGTCTTTATAGATACCTACTCACGTTTATAACCATCGCGTGTCGTGGACACCCTCAGGTTACAAGTCTTCGGACATCACTACTCGACCAATCAACCCAAGTTTATTAAGTTAAACTCTCAAGACTCAGGTGAGTCTCATAGCCCCTATTTTACTGTTTTCATCAGGGGTGTGATACATTGCTCGATTTATTTACATGTGAACGCAAGTACAATCAAAATCAAATACTACATGAGTTGTTTTTAACTAATCAATTTAAAGCCCCCCACAAACATAGTTTGGTAATACATCTGTAGCGTGAATTTTAGTATATGATATCATATAGGATTGACAATCCTCGTCCGGGTTAGCAAGCACTAACTGGTCAAACGGACGTATTAGCATTTGGGTAGACGAGTGTAGATTAGGCACTCGTAGGAGTCACCTCGATCGGAATTCCTTAAATGTGGACCCGACCCTCAAGTTAAGCTCAGACTATGTGCTCATGGCTGTATAACTTTTATTTTGCTTAATTGCATTTTAAATTCAATTAAATCTTGCGGTTCATACAAATATGTGTTGACATACAAACCTGTGAGCTCACCAGCGTTTCGCTGACCATTTTTAGCATGTATCACAGGTACTCAGCAGTAGGTTGGACTGCCCGATCAGGATACTTTAGCTCGTGTCAATCATACAAACATTCAGAGATTTAGCTGCATTATTATGTTTTGTATAAATTAATTATGTATCTAAATCTCTCAACTTCAAACCGAGCTATTGCAAACTATATTTTGATGTAAACTTTTGTTTAATCAATACAAATGTAAACGACGCATATAGTGGTCGTTCATTATATCTTTGTGCTGTGATTACCGTATTAGTCGCGCCCCGACCCGAACCACTTCCGCATCCTAAATTTGGGGGTGCGACAGATTGGTATCAGAGCCTAAGGTTATAGTGAACTAAGGTTGCATTAGTGGGCCTAGACTATGACCGTTAGGCAGTATTTCCTTATTAAGTATGATTGGTTCAGGGATTACATCATACGAGTTTAATTTAACATAGCCTGATCAACTATGTACAATTAAATAAAGATGATGTAAGAGCTGAAATGGTTATGTTGAACATGAATACACTAGTTGACTCTGACCTCGAGATAACGGGGACTCAAACATGTCTGTGCTAGGCACCCAATAGGCTATTATGTGATACTAAGTATACATAGATAGGCCTCTCTACAATATTAGGCTATATTATATATGTACTATATGAATATAGGCCTCACTCTTTCTAACAATTTGTCTCAGAAATGGCAAACACACCACCCAATTCATCACACTCTCATCCGTATGAGTCACGAAACTCAAGGGTAGTTAGGAGGAACACTGGGTTGCCTCGAGCTAGCCCATACCCACTCAAAATCAACTCAATAACCAGTCCCAGAGGCAAGCGACAACTAGCCAATGGCGATGGTTATCGAATCGACTCAACACTTGGAGGGACGAGGAAGGAATCCAACTCCCCACCTCAAACGGAGGATTTTCCAACATGGAAGTCTCTCCCTATACTCAAGAACCTGCTCACTTCACTGTACCTGTCTTAGCTGCCAAGGTACACCGCCACGAGCAACGACTCCGCGATATGGATATCGAACTACAGGAAACAAACGAAAACTGGAGACTCACATCACTCGAACGCATCAATCAAGTCTCTGAAGATCACGAACACACTGTTAGTAACATGGACATCCTTCGCAACCAAATGGGAGAAACTATCGAAACTATGGACGTTGTCCACAACCAAGTGATTGGTAATCGAAACGAAATTTCCGTCCTGCAATCAAGGTTGAATCAGTGCGAGACGCGCCTGAGGGAAACCGAAGAGGCACTCACGGCCGTTTTTTACACGGCCTACACGGCGTGTACACGGCCTACATGGCCGTTTTTTACAACCATGATTGTACTTATCTTTTATATTACATTACTCTAAAAGTTTGTCTGATTTTCTGACTCGCAAGAGTCGCACAAAACTCGTAAGAGTTGTAAGAGTTAAAGTCATTTATGAGTGAGTATCAAGCCGCCTCGTTTCTTTCATGGGGTGATTTTTACACAGGCCGTTTTACTTAGTTCACAGGTATTTAACGTAATTAGACATTTATGCCCTCAAATCCTTTTTAAAAGGTAGTTGATAGATATAACATGGTTTTTGATTCATATCACAAAACTACGCATTAACAAGTTGTACAATACGCATTATATATGTCAAATTGTGTAGTAAGTATTAAGATGTGTGTTGATTTTTATCAACACCCTTCTAATCTAAAATTACAAATCCACAAGATCTTGCTGCAGATACACTTTACATTTATGAACACATCTCGATTTTCAATCTCAAAACTCTCGTATTAATGGGAACAAAACTTGTAGTAAAACCAATTCTTATTCCTGTTAATTCGTTTTTCCCTTCGCATTATTGCTTCAAATCCACCTTCCGTAACAAAATGCCCAAAAGCAAATGAACATATACTGATTATATGGTCTTATATTAAGCAAAATCAACCAAAATTTATTGAAATATCAATGGCAAGAATAAAAAAAAGGAATCGAATTCTCAAATAATTTCATCGTTGATAACGAAGGGTAATATTCCCCCACCCATAAATTTTAGGTGGAGTTTATGTTTTTCATCAAATTTATATTCTATTCCATATGTAATTGGGGAAACAACCCTAATTTTTTGTGGGTTTTTTTATACTAAATGATTCTTAATTTGTTAGTTGGCGGCATCGGAGCTTATGGATGCTGGTATTACCGACGGCAATGTGAGGGGTGCAATAAATGGAAGTAGGTGGAAACTGGAAAAGGGGATAAACTATAAAGGGTTGGTTTGATAGTCAAGGATTATGTGAGGATGAAAGAAACGGTAAATGGATTTGAGGGCATAATGGTCAACTCACATTATATGCCTGTGGAGTAGGTAAAACAGCCTGTGGCAAAATCAGCCCCCTTTTTTCATTTTCGACTGCACTCATACTCGTAAATCTCCATCAAACCTCGAATAATCCATTAAACTTCGATTCCCGGCGATTATCCCCACCGATCTCCGAACAACCTTCATTCGTCATTCCAATTCTCGCCATCAGTTCGGCGCTTCCTCGTGTTTTGCAGTTATTATTACTTCCTCTCTCAAATCAACAAGGTAAACTTCCCCTATCTTCAAACCCTAATTTTACTTACCCTAATCTCCAACTTACATACATACATCCTATCTTATTCATATATATACTACTACATTCATACAGACCTATAGTGACAATATTTGTTACATTCTTATTGATTTAATATTTGACACCAATTCGGAATTCCCCTAGTATTTTAGAGAATTAGTTTTTGAATCGTTTCAGGATAACAGCCCTATTCAAGCAACACTTTGTAATCTAATTATATTTAGGATAATTACTATTATCTTTTTTTTTTTTCTATTGTGATCAGGCTTATATTTGATTTATATACCTGAAAATATCAGGGCTTTTGAATAAGGATCATGGTAGCTCCATCGTCAGGGTCAGACTCACTGAAGGAGTATTTAAAAAGATATGAAAATCCTGTAGAGGATGAGAAAAAGAAGAAGAAAAAGAAAAAGAAGGCTAAAAGTAAGCCTGAAATGAATGGTGTTCTTGTTGTTGACGAGGATCCTGTTTGGCAAAAGCCGGTTGAGATTGCACAAGAAGATGATGATTCAGAAGGTATGTCGATAATATTTATGATGATGTAGATAGTTTCAGCCGTGATTTTAGGAGTTATCACATAACATGAAAATGTAACATAGTTTGGTCTAATATAGAGTTGAAAATATCTGATAAAAACGCTTGACATTTGATGTTTCGATTAAAGGTGATCCGTATAGATTAGCAAGTCAAATTGCTGATGTGGCAGATGACGTGTCCTTTTTGTATTACCATGTATGCTATTTCTTCCAGACATGCCAGATGGTTAATATTACATGCCAAATCTTTTATCTGCTGGCTAGGTTGATGATTGCCTTAAGTCTAACTTTTTGAAAGTTGATTACCTTTTTACGGGTTAAAACAAAAAGGTCACCCAAAACACAAATCAGACCAAGTTGCGTTACCTTTTCTAGGCCATAACCCTTATGATTATGATGGTTTTTTAATTAGTAGAAATGTAAAATGTAAATCTTTTTTTGATGTACAGATGAAGAGCAGCCGCAAGTTGATGAAGATATTGAAGTCAAACGAATGAAGAGACTAGAGCTGCTCAAAACCAGACGCCCTTTTGGTGCCATTTCTGATGATGGAAGTGGTTGGGTTTCAGTCTCTGAAACTGCTAAAAACTTGACTACGGATGACCCAAATTCTGATATCTCTCCACCACGTAAACGTAGGGCACATAATGATACACCTTCACCCGAATCCGATTTAGATGCTTCTAGAAACTTACGAAATTCTGACATGTCTCCACCTCGTAGACGAAGGGCTCGAAACGATACACCTTCCCCCAAACCAAATGCTGATGACATGTCTCCACCTCGTAGACGAAGGGCTCGAAACGATACACCTTCCCCAGAACCAAATGCCGATGACATGTCTCCACCTCGAAAACGTAGGACTCGTTTCGATACACCAGAACCTAACTCGGATCCTGATACATCTCCTCCCCGCAAAGGTCGGCCTCGAGAGTTGGTAAACGCTGATCTTTCTCCTCCGCGGCGCGGTTCACTTAAATCCTCAAGTCAAAATCGTCCGGGGTCATCTGTAGTGGAAGATCTTTCTCCCCCAAGAAAAAAGAGAGTGGATAGACATCAACAATCAGCTTCAGCTTCTGACCTCTCTCCACCAAGAAAGCCTGTGAGGGAACAAGAGCGTCCAAAAACTGGTTTAGTTACTGGTAAAGATATAAAAGAAGAGATTGCTAGAACCAAGAATGAAGATTGGTTGAGGTAATAAATAAGTTATTATCATCTGAATTATATTTGATTGATGATCAGTATTAAGACTGTTTGTAGTTAGTCTACATTACCCCTTCCACTTACCGACTAAGTTGCTTGTAGGTTTCGAAATATGGATCCTTCCTTAAGTGGCCGAGGTGCTGAAGGTGTGCGTCGTGATAAGAGAACAGGTTGGTTTGAAATTGCTATATTTTCTAGATTTATCTCTTAAGCTTGTTCTATTTCTTGGTAAGTATATTTAGTTCCACCTTGGGATCTTTGCAGGGGCACGCTTGTCAAAGGAGGAGATCCAAGCACTTCAAAAGAAGGATGAAAAACCAAAGGTATTGTACTACTTGTTTTCGTATAGTCTGCAATCTGTATGAGTTGCCTAACACTATCGAGTTTTTTCATCTTGATATGTCTCAAATGCCTTGAAATGGTTTTATATAAAGCTTGTGTTCTTTGTTATCCCAAGGCTAGTAAGTTTCCCCTCTTTATAGTTGAAAACTCTGGTGTCCTAATAATTTGATATCTGTGAATACTGTCTGTACATGTATTTGAAGGTGCGTTAGGAATCTTGATATAAATAAAGGCCCCAATGTCCCAGTGTGGGTGAAAATGTTTGTTTAAATACGAGTAATCGTTCCATGTCATATTAATTTGGGCTGAAGTAGATATCTTTGCATTGTAAAACCTCATACTTTGTTCTTATCACTCCCATGAGGAAGTTGAGGCGAATTCGATTATGCAGTAATTTCTATTCAAAGTTTCAGATTTGAAAAGAAAACCAACATTAACAACAGTAAACATTCAAGAGGACGCATGTTTGATGTATAAGAGTAGAAGTGACGGTTTCTACACAATAGTTGGGTTGTATATCTTTCTGAATAACTTACATAGTAGAAGGAACCCTGCCTACATAATCTCAAGCATGATGATATATGAAACATAATTTCCTGATAATTTTTTAATTCCCTGCAAAGCGTAAAATTTCAATCATTTGTTTTCAACAGGAAATAAAATTGGAATGGGGAAAGGGTCTGGCTCAAAAGCGTGAAGCGGAGGAAAGATTGCAGGAACTAGAACTTGAGAAGGCCAAACCATTTGCAAGGACAAGGTAATTTATACCTGTCAAGGACCAAGACTTGGTCTTCTTGGATATTGGTCCTTTTAAGCTTATTTGCAACGTCTCCTTACTATTCTTTTATGAAATAGCTTGTTTTATTACCTATAGAACTTTTTAAAATCATCAAATGAATGTCTGCACACCTTTTAACTGAAGATGGCAATTTCGAACCATTTACTTATCAATGGGTTGTCTTGGGTTGTGTTTTATCTCAAACATGCCAAATAAAAGTTGACTAACAGGTCAAATGGGTTGAAAGTCACCTAAAACGTATTTCCAATGAGTTTTTTTTTTCTTTGAGCTATTCGTTGTTTATATAATCGAAGTGTTAGTGGGTCAAGCACAAGCTACTCCAACCTGACCTTTTCAGATCCTTACTAACCTTTGATAATCCAATCCTGTTCTGACTTGTTACCTACCCCACCCATTTTGACACCTCTACCTTTAACCATATAGTATCTTGTCAACTTTACAAATAAAGATTAACTAATTCTTTCCTCTTACATGTGGATGCAGAGATGACCCTGATCTCGACAATATGCTGAAGGACAGAGTGAGATGGGGTGACCCAATGGCACATCTAGTAAAGGTAGTTGCTATAACCGATAATCTTGGCTATAAAATGCATAGACAGGTGATTCTTTTATCATTGACAATATTATGTCATAACTTTTCAGAAGAAGCATTCAGAACTCGTTCTTCCAGATATAGGAGATAATGAGAAGATGAAAGAATCTGGATTTATAGTTCCTCAGGAAGTCCCTAAACATAGCTGGTTGAAAAGGGGATTTGACGCTGCACCAAACCGCTATGGTATCAAACCGGGACGACATTGGGACGGTGTTGATAGGAGTAACGGTTAGTCAAGTTCTATTCTTGCTCTTTTATATGATTCACATGATAATTTAGAGTTGGCAACGTGGGTGGAACAGGTGGGTTGGGTTAACATTTAAAAGCGGGATCAGGTCGGAAAGCAAACACTTCTCTATTTAAAATAAAACAACTTAAAACATTCTGTGATGATTGTAAGCCGAATATAAGAATAATATAACAATTATCATCTAGACCTATATATAAAACAATTTAAAATATGCTTTGAAATAGATTTCGGGCAACTTATAAACTGTTCAACTCGTATGACCCCTTTTTAATTTGACTTGTTCTAAAGATGAACAAAAAAAAAAAACCATTCATATTTATATTGGTTGAAAACTTGAAATTACCAAATCTGTAATTCTACCCTTTTTTTCTAGTAAATTAATTAACACAATTTAAAGAAGTAGCTCCCATATGAGTTACCTGTTTGCCCTTTAGTAACATTTTAAACAATGATGACATTTTGATCAACGAGATTGCATGCATTGTTATATTAATGAAGAGTAATTTTAGATATTTATATTGGATTATTGCACTTATTTTGAATGGATTTTTCAAATCAAATTGTGATTCAGTTACATTTTTCCCCCCTTCGTATTGCAGGGTTTGAGAAGCAAATGTTTAACCGGCAAAATGAGAAACAAGCTACGGAAAGAGAAGCTTACTTATGGTCGGTATCTGATATGTGAAGACACAAAAGATCATTCATGTCATGGGTCTTCTTCACCGTGGCACTTTTTTGTATATGTTGAGTTGTAATGTGCCGTGATTATGGACCATGATCCTCGTTTTTGCCTGCCATCCCATATATACAAGAATATGAAGATTGGAATCAATAGTTACTATGTTTGTAACTCTACATTATATTAGAAAGGAATATGTCAAGGTGTGGTCAGGTAACACGTATAATTGAGTAGTTTTTGTTACGGATCGATGTGAGTTCATGGTGGGTTTAACTATAACTTCTCTCTCTCTCTCTCTCTCTCTCTCTCTCTCTCTCTCTCTCTCTCTCTAATGTAATTCATGAGTCTTTTTTCCTTAATATGCAGCTAAGGAGACTTCCGACTCATTTGATCGGTTGGATTGATTTTCTAAGCTAATATTTGACTCGGGCGTTTTGAAATAAAACATACTCCGTAAATCAAATCAGCCTACTTTTAAATAAGATGACATAAACTGCCACCTCTAATCAACTTGTTTACAAATGAATTTGTATACATTGAGCATTTCTTCGATGAAATTTATGCAAATACATGTACATATGTGTTGAGAACGTGTAATACACTCATCATGTTTATGCTAACTTTCACATCCATAATCACATTTTCAGATCACTTTCGACTCTCCTATACTTATCTTTGCGACCCCTTGAGATTTATGTTTACGATAGCTTCCCCTATTGTTGGAAGATAAAATAAATACATAAAACTTACTTCAGAAGGCGAATATATGTATCCGTACAATCACATACATACATTAAGAGAGCTTATGGTCAAACACACTAGAGGTCAATCTGTAAGATGTGACTAAATATATGGTTCTCAATCCGATAATAAGAATCCATTATTTTCTTTTGAAGATGACCTATTTCCATAAATTTTAGAGAAAACGTATCATTTTTCTGAAAACAATTCACAAACACTATATTTTTAAAATTTTTAACAATCCACAAACACTTTATTTTTAAATTTTTTGGATGTAATACCATTTGATTGGGAGGTGTTACCTATTTTAAAATGGCTGATGATCCGTATATCACAATTTGGTTATACACCATCAAATGTGTTTTATAGAGTTGTACACTAACAGGGTGTACAAATAATTTAAATTTGAATTAAAGCACCTAATATGTCAAAATTCAAATCCGAAGGAGTCAAATAGTCACATCAAGTAATTGAAAGGACATAAATATAGAACTGACCGAATTACAATTCTGGCGACTGCCGCCGGTGAACGATCAACGATGAACGAGATCAAGAGTAATTCCGAAACTGGAGATGATAATATTGTGCGAATAACTCTCAGAATGATCGGTCCTTCTCCTCCGTCTTCATTAGATGTCCGTTCTCCGATCAAAGTATAACTCTTATACCTCATCTCTTCGTATTTCATATGCATATCGTAATTCCTGTTTGCTTTATCACATTAACAGTAAATAAATACTTAATTCTGAGGAATTAGGTCAAATTTCGTTTTCTCGCTTCCCTGATTCGTATCTGAATGCTTTTACTCCTTTTTTTTTTTTAATTATTGCGAGCGATAGCTGATTGTAATGATGATGCTTGAAACACATGTCTAATAGATGTTATTTTGTAATTAACAAATGAATGAGTATCTCTCTGATTATCTTTTCGTTCGATATTGATTTAGTTCAGAATTTAGTTGAAATTTTGCTATCTGTAGTATCCGTGTATATTGAGGTGCTAACATTTCTATGTTTTAAATAAACGTGAGCTTAACTTTTTGGTACTTAGCCACATTACGAGTATTTGTATTATTCCACAATAGGAGTAAAAAGAAGCTATTCAGAGTGCCTGCATGACAACCTTATATGTTGATTAAAATTTATTTTTTGACGAGTTGAGACTTAAGATGTTAGATTAATATAAGTTAAAGGGAGCTTGTTTGGTGATAGAAACTAAGAGCGGATACGAAACTTATGCTAATAGGGTTACATATTTGCTGAATAAATAATAAAAAAAGATAACAATTTTTACCCTTTGAAATTCTTATTCGATAAATAGGAACACATTATATTCGGTTATAGATAAGGGATTACGAATCAGTTTAAGTAAGTTTGTTACAGTCTTATGGACTCAGTGGTAGAGAATTTAAGTCATCCAGTCCCTCGTAGTGAATCTGTTGTCAGGAAGAGGTGTCTTTCATCCAAAATTCATTATGATTGTTGCATGTGAAGCGTCATGGCGAAATACTGTGATGAGAAGTTTTTAGTTTCGTTTATTTAGTATCATTTCATACTTTCAATGCCGATTTAGGATAAAAACTGGACATCTTTGAACGCTTTCTTGCCAGAACAGCCGATAAGGTATACTCAAAGAAGAATATTGGCAGGTATTCGTATTATCTCGGAGTTCTATTTTTTCAAAACCAAACTATTCACTTCGTTCGTTAGATTATTAGATTAGTATTATGGTCAATCTTGTCAAGCCTCCACCTTTATGAGGACTCCTAAGATTAATGTGGTATTATTGCTAGATTGGTAGTATTTGGGGTCAGTTGTTACTTATTACTGGCTGTATTTTCTGTCAGTTGCTCAGTAAGAACCATAGTCTTGGAAGCACTCTTTGGAAATCTATAGTTATTTCCACACTTCTTCTGATGCACTTGTGATTCGGAAAGTTGACTCCATAAACCTTAACAACTCATATAATTAATCTTCATAAAAGTATTTTTTGATTAGTTAATTGTAAGAATCTTGTGAAACAAACCCCCTAATAAACTGAAAATAATCTATTTAACCTTTCTTATCTTAATAGTTAAAAATTACTCTCTGGTTCTAATATTACATTAGGGAGATTAAATTACAACAATGTAGAAGCTAACATTCTTGCTTACTGTTTGGCTTCTGCCTTCACTTGTGTATCTGTTTTCTATCTCTTCCTTGTGTTTGTTCGTCTCTCCATCTAATTTTCAATTTTACTTAATTATCGTTATCTTTTTCCTTGTATTAAGTGTAAAAAATGTGAGATCGCTTTATGGCTTCATCATGTAGGTGAATGTAGCTAGAGATTGTTACATGGTCCTCTTTGTTAGTCTGTTCCCGTTTGTCAATGTGTTCTTGTGCAAGTACATAGATGTAAGAAAATAAGAAATTTCACTATCTTTTGTAATCAACTAGTCATCACCCTCTTGTCTGAACATGAAAGAATATTGTAAAAAATTTGACATTTATACTAGTAATTTTATATATTAACATTCTAACCACATGCTGCGGTTAGTGAATAAATCTCGTTTAAGAATCACCTCTAAATATAATAAATATTCTTTTACTTTGAAGGTAAATTGTTTTATATTCTTTTGAAATCTCCTGAAATAGTTGCTCCTTGGAAAAATGTCAATTAGGTACGTGATTTGAGAAATTTAATTGCTGGGAATGGGCACTTGCCTCTGGAAAATTTAAGGCTTGTTTTGCAAGGAAATGTGTTACATGACAGCAAATATGGCGATGATATATCTGTTCATTTCAACAAAGGAGGTATAAGTTTTTTTTTTTGCAAGGAAATGTGTATTGGACAAACTCTTGTGCATAAGTTCCTGAAGTGCAAGAGTTTTAATCTTTATAATAAGATTATGAAACAGAAGTAGTTAGATCTTCAGAACTTCATTGAGTTTGCGATCCTCTTAAATATTAGCATCAAAGTGAAGTGGATAACTATTTACGGACATGGCAACAGCTTTTTTGGAGTGTGAATAGCTACAAAAGGTTTATTACGTAGTCCTATTGTTTCTATGATAAACAAACATATGAACTTAACTAAAGTTGCCAAAGTTGCTTTTGTTAGGCTGAAATCATGGTTGAATGGAGGGTCAGCTCAAGGAAATAAATAGGATTAGTTGCGATATGCCGTTGGAATGCAACATGTTACATATTTATATCCCTCCCGGAACGATAGAATAACCTATATTGATCAACTTCTTCGATACTTATTTTAGTTCATCACCCACCTTCAGCCATTGCCTTAGATGATGATGATTATAATGTGAAATAGTGATGGAATATATTAGTCAAATAACATGTGAATCATCCTACTATGATCGTTCCAGTATTTCGTATATACTTGACCATTCTTATCTTATACATATATATGCCTCTTTGAGGTGGAGGTAGTCTTTTAGTGTTAAATGATCATGAAAAGGTAGACATATAATGCGAAGGGAAGAAAGATGTTGTGTCACTCAATCTGTTGCACTTAACCATCAAATCTCTCTACAGGAGGCAATTTTAGTGTTAAAGGAATGAATGTCACTTTACAAGGATCGTTAGGATACCTGGAGTATTGTATGTCATCCCCTTTTTTCTAGTATGATATGTTCCTATTTTGTATATGACACTGGATTTTTGGATTGTGTAAGAGCCTGGAGTAACATAATGGGTAAGTTTGATATTTGCCGATTGTGAACTTTCTAGTGCATCTTGTGAACCTTTTGTTTTGATAATTTGTTGCTGTTTCTGCAATTTAATAGATTATTTAATACAATATCTTAGAAATTCCTGTTATTTTTTTTCCAGATACTCTTATTGTTGCTGTTAAACCAAAACCTCCTGCTAAACACATTCAAAATGGATTTGAGGATGATGAAGAGGAACTTGTAAGAACTGAACGATATATATTTTGATAGAAATCTATGATTTTTCTTGTTTTAGGTCGCAAAATTGGGGGGGGGGGGGGGGGATGGGTTCAGGTAATGAGTCAAAATGGATTCTTTTTTGTATGGGATGAAAAGGGTTGGGTTGAGTGTTGACCCGTTTTGTCCTGACGATTTTGACGTTTTTTAACTACTATGTCGAATATAATAAGAAGGATTAAATTATGTCCACAATAATCTACTATCTGAAATAAAAGATCTTATGATGTTTTATGCATTCAAATTATACTTTGGATGACTTTTGACCCATTTAACCGGACTTCTTCAAAGCTGTTTTGTTTTACCTATATGAACCATCAGAGATCAAACGTAATCTGAATCGATAGGGTCAAAATTGCCTCCTGTAGTTCTTCGCATGACTTGCTTTCTGTGATTGTATTCTTACCGAGTCTTTCCCTAAATGTAGAAGTTTCAGCTCCCAGAATTAAATAATGGATGGAAAAGAAGACTTTTTATAATCCTACATGAAAAATTGAAGATACCGGGTTAGCTTGTGGCTTAATGAAAATTCAGGCCTATAAATTTCAGTTATGGTTGGTTTTAATTAGTTGTATTTTTTGTTTTTTTTTCATTAGATATGCTTCTGATGGCAATCTTCTCTCTTAGACTAAAGGTGTGGGCTGCAATTATCATGTGGTTTATCTTGGCACCTATTGCTCACAAATGGGATGTCGGACCTTTATATGTAAGTAAATCTGTTTCTGTGTTTTTCTGCATATGAAGATTGACAATTTTGATTGGTTGGTTATGCATGGGACTAGAAGTGCGCCAAGGTAGGCGGGTTGGGTAACGAGCCAAAAGCAGGTAACCGTAACTGCTGGTTAAAATGGTATCCTTTCTGTTAAATCTTTTTGCTTAAACCATAACCAAAATCAACTGATATATTGGTAAATAGATCAAAAGTGCCACATCTAATCCGGGACGCTGAGATTAGAGGGTGAAAGAGCACTTTTTACTCCTAAGAAGCAGCTCCACCTTAGAACTTACTTTTTTCACCTCGACAATTAATTTTGGCTGATGTGGGAGGATAAACGATATTAGGTTTTTTCATTTTTGATAGTGATGGAAATGTAGATGCATTCTATCGAAGTATCTGAAACCACACTTACCAAACACTCTGTGAGTGCACCTGGATACTATTGGCATGATCGTAGCCTCGTATGGAGTTGGTAATGGCTGTTACAGTTTTCTGTAACGAAAAAAGCCTGCTTTACACCAACTAGGCTGGCAATTATAAACTGCTTATACTTCAGCTTAATGTCAGACCCAGACATAATTATTATGTTTAAATTTGATGATTGATTTTTTTAACTATGAGTATTAATATATTCTTTAGACCGTGATTGCTATCTATAGTATAGAATTCTCAGTTAGTGACTTATATAAATAGTGGTTGCCAATTAGGAGAACCATGTGATACAACTCAGGGAAGGTGGGGAAAGCTGGGTATTATGTATGGACAAATTTGATAATAGTTTCCTCAATTGTTCTTTTCGCTTAATCAACTCTGAATGCAGCCTTGCCGAATCAGCTTTCAATTCTGCCTGTGAATTATCCAGCTTAGAATCAAACTTCTACTTTATGACTTTAAATCGAGCTTCCACATCAATCTGAAATTGATCACTATCTGCATCCATATCTGAAACCTTCCTGTTTGTCATATGTTTTTTAGCAACAATTAAAGTAAAGTAGAAACAAATAGAAACTGCGGAGGTGAACGGTGTTTCCGATGTGGGATCGTAACAACATGTTATTATTCTTAATTTGATTATTCGATTTGGTATCTAAATTGAGTGTGTCATTGGAGAGAATCGGCCAACCTCTCGAAAGTAGACAATATCACAGAGACTTAGACTGTCTCTCTAATCTAGGCTATTTACTTGTTCGTTGAATGCTCTTTCTTTTAGTTTGTTCGATATACAGTCCATCATCGTTTAATATTGTCAGGGTCTTAACACTTGAATGCTTTCAATATCGGAAGAATATACTATACAGAATCTCTCATTTCTCTTATTTTACTCTGATATATGTAGATCCTTGGAACCGGTTTCGCCATCATCTTTCTGAATCTTGGGAAGCGTCAGCAAGGTGATATGAGGTATGTGTCATATGCATAAATTGAGCCTGATAACATGACGTGTTAAAAGGTTCATTTTTCACATTTGGCCCTCCACCATCATTTCTTGATCACAGCAAGTGCAAGTGAAGTCTTTTTAAATACTCACTAATTAATTTGTTGATTGTAATTACAAAGACAATATTATTACAATGAAAAGGTGAATCTTCAAAAATGATTTTGAAGTTGTGTATATTAAAAGTATACTTTGGGCGGAGTCGAACTTGCCACCTGTACAAGCAAGTAATGATCAATTGGTCATCTCATATGTCATATTTCTAGTTCTAACAAATGGTTTAACTACTTCTTTGTAACTAATAAAATGCTTATCTCTTTGCTGAACATTTGCAGTGCTTATTCCATCTTCAATGAAGATTTTAGAGAACTCCCTGGGACCTTTAATGCAGAACGAGTTGATAGAGACATCCGAGCAGGTCAGTTATGATAGGTCGTTTCAGAGCTAGTAGTTACTGATTTTTTGTTGTATTATAGTTGTGTACAAAAGATCTACACGCGGTTACTCTGTAAGCTAACAATAACAAAGCGTCAAAAGTATCTTTTAAATGCAAATTACTTATTATCCATTATTTTGTTCATACTTGTGACTGCCATCTAAGTTGGTGTAGAATAAATTAAAAAGAATGATGTTTATTGCTAGCAGTAAAAATCCTAATTCTAATGCCTGTTCGGTTCTATTTTTCTTTTGTTAGAATTCTGATCTTTTAGACCAGTTGAACTCACTCTTTTGTTAGAGTTAAAGAGTACATGCCAATAGGTTTAGCAGAAAGATAATGATCAAACCTTGTATCATATGCAATTATGCATATATATGGTTGTACATTGATACTATACCGTAGAGCATCTCCAGTGGACATCCGTAATGGACCTCC
The DNA here is from genome assembly GCA_949592205.1 of Helichrysum umbraculigerum. Taxonomy (NCBI): domain Eukaryota; kingdom Viridiplantae; phylum Streptophyta; class Magnoliopsida; order Asterales; family Asteraceae; genus Helichrysum; species Helichrysum umbraculigerum. The sequence goes on along the minus strand of CATIUR010000001.1, from coordinate 200,330,638 downwards.
ATAGTGACATGGCAACCCCTTCAATGAACTTTGCATTCATTGTGCAAGTCCATGAAGCTTCATATGGTTGTACATTGATACTATACCGTAGAGCATCTCCAGTGGACATCCATAATGGACCTCCATAGTGACATGGCAACCCCTTCAATGAACTTTGCATTCATTGTGCAAGTCCATGAAGCTTCATAGCACCGGTGGACATCCTATGAACCTCCATACACTTTAGAGAGAGAAATCATTGGGTACCAAAGAGTTATAGTGGATTCCAGTTATGAACTTGAAAGAGGTTTATACGAGTGGAGGGTTGGATTCATTGCGTTGGAGATGCTCGGCAATTTCAAACATTTATTTTACCCGTGGTTTGATTTTGGTTATGTTTCTTTTATGTTCGAAGGGTCGAAGGAGTAAAATAAAATCACACAAAATTTATATGGAAAATGGCTCAAACGTGTCAAATGGGTCAACAATCATCTAACGTGTATTTCAAATGCATGAACCCGTATATTATCTATATATTCAGAATTTTATATTCTTAATGAAGTAACCAAACCAGAAAAGTCACATTTGACACACTAATTATGTATAAAGATTAGGACAAAAGGTATTTTGGTTCAAGTTGTCAACCCTCACACATTTTGACCTGAACCTGTTTTGACCCATCTAAACCAACCGTTTCACCACTTCTACAGTACCAGCATGGACCACAATTGTGTTGCCAATTTCGGTCGGTAAGAAAACAGAAAGATAATGACCCAGAAAAACAAAAGGGAGATAACGACCTGAAAAAAACAAAGGGAGTAGAATTCAGATAGATACAAGGGTGATAGTACTTGTGAGTTAATTTTAGCTTATGGCAGAGGGCAGTGGTAACCCAATATGGTCTGTTGGCGGATAGTAGCAGTTTTAAATAGAGAAAATGATGGAATTTTGTATGGATTTTATCATAGTTGTTAAGATCCCGATCTTGATCTTACGATTCCCGTGAACGAAAACGATCCCGATCTTACATATGATCTTAAAATCATAGGATCTGCTTAGGATCCCGACCTTATGTCGATTTGAGCATAGGATCTTACGATCTCGATCCGATCTTACTTAACATAAATCTATGAGTTAACGAAATATAAATTAGTTGATTTTTGTCCAATAAAAGGTTAATAGGTTTATCATTTAATCAATTACTACACGTGAAACTATTCAATTCTTAAACTAAAATAGTTTATCACGTGAAAATCTATATCTTTAATAACAAATATAGTAATCTAAGTCGCTATGATAAGTATGAATTGATGTTACGGTGTTTAAACTATAATAGTTTAATTAATTTGTCATGCATTTGATCTTTTATATGTATTATAATACACATTTATGAGACCATAATGTATGAGTAAGATTTTACGATCCCGATCCGATCTTTAGAAGAAAAAAATATCCCAGGCTTGGATTTTATCTTTCTAACATTCACATTGACTTGCATACTATTTGAAGGCAACTCATCACTGCCATGTCCCCTTTCATTTAAATCGCATATCCATATTTGTATATGTCTTTTTCGTCTCACTTTGATATGTGGCCATTTTATCTTCTTATACTCTAAATATTTAATATATTTGTACCTACTAATTAACTAAATGTGTATAATATACTAATACGTAACGATCGTGTCAGCTCCGTCTGATTATAAGTTGAATAAACCAGTATTAATGGCTAATTAGTTATAAGTGGATGTTAATCATCTTGAATTGTTTTTTTTTTTTTCAGTTCAACTAGAAATCGTTATGAAATCGATGTATGCGACTCCTGATTACAAGACTTTTAATATGATGTATCGATTGAAATCATGGCTTGCCTCCAAAAATCAAGTAAAATACTACATTAAATTCGAGACAGAACAAGAAACGGGACCAATGAAAGAAACACAACCTGAATTTCACAAAATAAACAGTAGATTATATTACCGGTCCATGTGGTTGTTTATATATTGCATTTCCAGTTTCTAGTTCCTGGATTAGGTATTGTGTGGATACAGTATTACAGTCCCTTGATCCGGGTTTTTGTTTCACGGACACTTTCCGACGAGCGTTGATTTTGTAGAAGATATTGCATTTTCATATAAAAGATGGGACTATTGTCATAAAAGAAAAAATTGAAATGTTGACTTCTATAATAGTATGGATGTTGACATTATGACAGCACATTTGAACATGATTCAACCTAGGCTTTGATTTCCCATATTTAAACTGCATTTAAAATTTTTGGTGAAAGTCTTTGGTTAGAAACATGAATATGATGTGTGGAACAGTAGCGTGTTTGTTTTACACATAAATAATTCAATAACTGGTCTTTCTTAATCTAGAAAATAATGTACTTTTGATATTAAATAAACTTTAGTTGCATATCAAGTTTGAGAAAATTAAAAATATCAACTTTTTGTCTTTAATGTGATAAAGTAAATTACATAAATGGTCCTTATAGTTTTACCAAATTCACATATTGTACATTCATGTTTATAAGGTTATATTTTTACCAAGTTTTATGTCGTACTATTTACCAAATTTATCGTAAACTACATTAATAGTCATGCCAAGTTTGGGTATATATCAAGTTTTATGTCGTACATTCATGTTTAAATCTTTTCCTTGTAAGGAATCTTCTAAAAAACGGTTATGAAGTCTTAGACTTGGGTGTGTTTATTCGGTTTTTGAAGAAAACAAACCGAAACTGAGCTTTAACACTAGTGTGTACGTTCTTGATAATTTGTTAAAAGTAAACACAATAATAACGCTTATAAAGATGAGATCGATCCAGAACCTTTTATTCGAAAACCACCATCGGTTACGGTCGGGTCTGATGGAGGTGAAGATCCGAAGGTGGAGTTCAGCTCCGGCTGAATATATGTGACACCCCCAAATTTAATGATTTGCGGAAGCTTGATTTGGGTGTCACTAATCAATATACAAAGCACACAAGATATGATGAACGACCACTATATGCGTCGTTTTAAACTTGTATAGATAAAGTTAATGTTTACATCAAAATATTGTTACATTAGCTCGTTTCCTGAAATTTGAGAGATTACATAGCATAATTACTTTTACAAAATATAATAATGCAGTCCAATCTCTAGTTGTATGTATGCTGACTCGAGCTAATAGTTCCTGCTTGTGCAGCCAAACTACTGCTGGGTACCTGTGATAAATACTAAAATGGGTCAGCGAAAACGCTGGTGAGCTCACAGGTTTGTATGTCAATGTATAGTTGTCAGAACCGCAAGATTTATATTGAATTTAAAATGCAATTAAGCAAAATAAAAGTTATACTGTCCATGAGCACATAGTCTGAGCTTAACTTGATTTGTCAGGCCCAATTAAGGAAACCTAACTTGAAATGCCTCCTACGAGTGTCTAATCCACACTCGTCTTCCCAAATGCTAATACATCCGTTTGACCGGTTAGTGCGTGCTAACCCGGATGAGGATTGTCAATCCCATATGATATCATATACTAACATTCACGCTATAAAATACTAGAGACTATGCTTATGGAGGACTTTAAATTGATTAGCTTGAAACTCATGTAGTATTTGAAGTTTGGCACTTGCGTTCTACTTGTAAAACAAAATCGAGTAGTAATATCACACCCCTAGTTGTAAAGCAGTGAAAATGGGGCTATGAAACTCACCTGATTCCTGATGTGTTTAACTTAATAAACTTGAAGTAATTAGCAGTGTGTTGGTGTCCAAAGACTTGAAACCTGAATGTGTCCACGACACTTGAATTGTTATTAATTGTACCGGTATCTCGAAAGACTACCATTGAAATTGTTTGCTTAACTTGATGTCCAAATTACCCCGATTTGGTTGATTGTTTTGTTACAAGTTACTACGACTTGTTTGGAATAAGTTGATACAAGTTACAACGACTTGTTTGATTGAATTATCTAAGTTACTATGACTTAGTTGATTCAATTGTGTATTTGAAAATGTGTACGGCCCGTTGGTGATTTAGTTGGAATAATAATAATTCTAAAATGTTGACTTTGCTACAGTACTGCTACAGTACTGCTACAGTAAATTTGACTTTTTTTTAACAGTAACTTTGACTTCAAAATTTTGAGGTTTGAAGATTCTGTTTTGTGCGACGTAGGGTGCTACGTCGCAGATCCGGACTGCGACGTTGGGCATGACGTCGCTATGTGCGACTTTCGCAATTTAATGCGACGTTGTACGTGACGTCGCTATAGGCGACGTAGTTGATTTCTGCGACGTAAGGGTCTGCGTCGCTAAGTGCGACGTTGGGGTTATAGTGCGACGTAGGTCGCTGCGTCGCTATATGCGACGTTGGGGATATAGTGCGACGTAGGTCGCTGCGTCGCATTTGCTCCAGGCCAAATGCGACGTACGGGGTCTGATCGGAGTTTCAACTCCAAAAACGCGTTTTCCGGCCATCGATCGGCATAATATTTTTACCCAACCCATTTTAGGACATTACAAGGTTATACAAACAACTAGCAAGTTATAAAACTTAAAAACGAGAGTTTTCGGAGTTGTGTCGGAAACTTACAAATCGCCGAAATGAAATTCCGGAAAGGTAGGATTGTAGATCGTCGCGAGGTGGTCGTTTATTTCCAAAGGAGTATAGTGTTTTGAAGTCGTTTAATGTGTTTACTTTGTGATTTTGTGAGAATTTGGTGGTGATGAAAGTTGAGAGAAAAAGATGAAAGAGAGAGAGAGATAGAAATGAGAATGAAAGAAAAGTGGGTGGAGATGGGAGGTTAAGCCCCCATTTTCGCCCCGCGTTTCCGCTCCGTGCGGTGTTCGTTTGCTCCGTCGTTTAAACGTTAAATAATTATTTTAAATATTAATTGGTACATTTTAAAATACAAATTATTACGCTATATTTTATTTAAATATTTTACTAATCACTTTATATTTGAATTATAAAAAGGTAAGTTAATTTGTTTGCGCGTTTTACATTTTAAATTGTGTAACTTTCTGATTGTACGATACGAATGAATATGAAATATTATAATAATAATATTTTTGACATAAAAGCGTTATTTAATAAAATTGGTCACCAACGTCCGTATTTATTGTATCGAAATTCATTCGATTTGAGACTTGTACGATTTAAACAAATCGCATAACTGTAGATATATATTCAACAATATATATAATAATTGATACGTTAATTAGCCTAACACAGAACTAATTACATGTATTAAAACTTGATTAGGCACTAAATTCTAGTCCTAAATTGACGGTTGTCACATTCTCCCCCTGTTAGAAGAATTTCATCCCGAAATTTAAGTTGAAGTTGTGTTGACGTTGAATCAATGAAGAGTTGAGGATACTTGAGTCGCATTTGGTCTTCCCGTTCCCAGGTGAATTCCGGACCGCGCCGCGAATTCCACCTAACCTTGACAATGGGAATACGACTTTGTTTAAGTTGTTTGACCTCACGATCCATGATTTCGGCGGGTTCCTCAACAAAGTGAAGTTTCTCGTCAACTCGAATTTCATCGAGTGGAATGATAAGTGTCTCATCAGACAGACACTTCTTCAGATTTGAAACATGAAATGTGGGATGCACGCTGCTGAGTTCAGATGGCAGCTGCAATCGATAAGCCACTGGACCAATCCTTTCGAGGATCTCGAATGGTCCAATGTATCTGGGATTTAACTTCCCTCGTTTGCCAAATCGGATTACGCCTTTCCAATGTGATACTTTGAGTAGAACTCGATCCCCAACCTGGAACTCGAGTGGCTTGCGTCTCACATCAGCATAACTTTTCTGACGATTACGCGCGGCTTTGAGTTTGTTTTGAATTTCTGCGATTCTCTCGGTCGTCTCGTGAATGATTTCTGGACCTGTGAGTTGGCTATCCCCAACTTCGGTCCAACAGATAGGTGACCGGCACTTACGACCGTACAATGCCTCGAAGGGTGCGGCTTTGATGCTGGTATGGTAACTGTTGTTGTACGAGAACTCGCACAATGGTAGATGTTTTTCCCAGTTTACTCCGAAATCTACTACGCAGGCCCGTAGCATGTCTTCCAGTGTTTGAATGGTTCGTTCACTTTGGCCGTCGGTTTGAGGATGGTATGCGGTACTCATATCAAGTCGAGTACCCAGAGATTTTTGAAGTGATTGCCAAAATTGTGAAGTGAAACGACTATCTCTATCGGAGATAATTGAAATTGGAACACCGTGTTTGGTCACGATTTCCTTTAGATAAATGTTGGTGAGGCGTTCCATTTTGTCGGATTCCTTGATTGCCAGGAAGTGAGCAGATTTGGTGAGACGATCCACGATCACCCAAATTGAATCGCAACCGTTCGAGGATCTGGGTAGTTTGGTTATGAAGTCCATGGAAATTTGTTCCCATTTCCATTCAGGAAGACTGGGTTGTTGAAGTAAACCAGAAGGTTTTTGGTATTCGATTTTGACTTTGGAGCAAGTAAGGCACTTGCTGACATAGGTGGCGATTTCGGCTTTCATGTTCGGCCACCAGTAGAAGTCCTTGATACCGTGGTACATTTTATCGGCTCCCGGATGGATAGAATATTTTGACTTGTGAGCTTCATCCATCACCAAGTCTCGTAGGTTCCCAAATTTAGGCAACCAGATTCGGTTTGAGAAATACCTAATCCCGTTAGATTTGATTTCGAATTGTTTATCCATGCCCCGCAAGGCTTCATCTTTGACATTTTCGGGTTTTAAGGCTTCGAGTTGAGCAGTGAGGATTTGAATGTTTAAATTGTTGTGAATGGTCATACTGAGGGCTCGAACCCGAAGTGGTTTCACTCGCTCTTTTCGACTGAGGGCATCAGCAACAACATTTGCTTTGCCTGGATGATATTTGAGTTCGCAGTCGTAATCAGTAAGCAACTCTACCCATCGACGTTGCCTCATGTTGAGATCCTTCTGATCGAATATGTGTTGAAGGCTTTTATGGTCGGTAAAGATTGTACATCTGGTACCATAAAGGTAATGTCTCCAGATTTTGAGGGCAAAAACGACAGCTCCTAGCTCGAGGTCGTGGGTGGTGTAATTCTTTTCATGAATCTTGAGCTGCCGGGAAGCATAAGCTATGACCTTGTCTCGTTGCATGAGTACACAACCGAGACCTTGATGAGAAGCATCGCAGTATACCACGAAGTCATCGGTGCCTTCGGGTAATGATAGAATAGGAGTACTGCAAAGCTTTTGTTTTAAGAGTTGGAATGCCGACTCTTGTTTCTCAGTCCAGTCAAACTTTTTGTCTTTCTGGGTCAGAGTCGTGAGTGGTATGGCTATTTTGGAGAAATTTTCAATGAATCGTCGATAGTATCCGGCCAGTCCTAAAAACTGTCGTACTTCGGTCGGAGTGGTTGGCGATTGCCAATCTTTGATTGCTTCGATTTTTGATGGGTCAACGTGAATCCCCTGACTGTCAATCACGTGGCCAAGGAATTGAACGGTTTTGATCCAGAACTCACACTTAGAGAACTTGGCATAGAGCTCCTCGTGTTTAAGTAGTTCAAGGATGGTTATGAGGTGTTGCGCATGTTCTTCTTTGCTTCGTGAATATATGAGGATGTCATCGATGAAGACAATGACAAACTTGTCAAGGTAGGGTTTGCACACCCGATTCATAAGGTCCATGAATACAGCTGGTGCATTGGTTAGGCCGAATGGCATCACTTGGAATTCGTAATGCCCGTAACGGGTTCTGAAAGCGGTTTTTGGAATGTCGGCATCGCGAACACGCAATTGGTGATAACCGGATCGGAGATCAATCTTTGAATAACAACTCGACCCTTGAAGTTGGTCGAACAAATCATCGATTCGAGGGAGTGGATACCGATTCTTGACAGTTAACTTGTTCAACTCTCGATAGTCGATACACATTCGAAAAGAACCGTCTTTCTTCTTAACAAATAGGACCGGAGCTCCCCAAGGTGAAGAACTCGGCCTGATAAACCCCCGTTCCAGGAGTTCCTGTAACTGGGTGGACAGCTCTTGAAGTTCTGATGGAGCTAAACGGTATGGTGCTCGGGCCACAGGCGCAGCACCTGGTACAAGATCGATTGAGAACTCAACCTGTCTTGGTGGTGGTAGACCAGGTAGTTCCTCAGGAAAGACTTCTGGAAAGTCTCGAACAATTGGAACATCCTCAAGTCGCTTCTCCTCCGACTTTTTCTCCATGATGTGCGCGAGGATTGATGGATAACCCTTTCTCAGAAATTTCCGGGTTTTAAGACAAGATATGAGGTTAAGCCTCGTCCCACCGGTCTCCCCCTGTATGATTAGGGTTCTACCGACGGCGAGAGGTATGCGAACAACTTTGTCATGGCAAATGATTTCGGCGCGATGTTTGGATAACCAGTCCATGCCTACGATGACATCGAAACTTCCTATCTCAATAGGCATAAGATCTATGGAGAAGATTTCGTCGGCTAGATTTAAAGTGCAATTAGGTATCACACTATTGGTTTCTATCAGCTTGCCATTTGCTAACTCTACGGTGTACTTAACGTCTAAAGCAACAGGTGTAATGTCAAGTAGAGGGCAAAATTCATCGGAAATAAAACTCCTATCGGCACCAGTATCAAACAGAATAGAAGCAGTTAAATTGTTGAGGAGGAACATACCCGTGACCACATTCGGGTCCTGACGGGCGTCTCCTGAGTTGATCACGAAGGCGCTACTTTTGGTGTTGTTGTTGTTGTTGCGGTGGTTGTTGTTGTTGCCCTTGTTCTTCAATTTTGGGCAAGAATCCCTAAAGTGTCCTGGGTTTCCACATTCGTAGCAGGACTTAGGTTGTCGGGCATTTTTGTCAGAAGGGTTGTTGTTGGATTTGGGGGCTCAGCAATCCTTAGTCAAATGCCCGTACCTCCTGCAGTTGTTGCAAAGAGTACCGCACTGACCAAAGTGGTGATAGTTACACTTGGGACAATAAGGTCTGTCCCCGGTGTAGCTGCGGTTGGATTCAGAGTTGGTGTTGTAGACTTGGATGGCGTTGTTTTTCTTGTTTGAGTTGTGGTGGTGTTCAGTGGATTTGCGTTTGTTGTTGTTGGAGGATGAGGTGTTGGAGGTCTCACGGCTGACAACTAGAGCCATGAGTTCGTGGGCCAATCGAATGACACTTTCAGTAGTAGTTGGTTTGGATGAGGCGACGTGTAACATCCTCGAATTGGACCTAGTTGTTTTATATTATTTCTTGATTTAAATGTGTTTGGAAATAATATTGTTTGAAATAGTTGAAATAATTGGAATAGGAGTCGAATATTCCAATGTGATAAGGAAATTATTAATTGTTGTAAATTAATATAGTTGACGGTGCAATAAAATGTTTGGACTCGCAAATGGTTTTCGGGTTCCAGACAATAGATTGAGATGGGGTATTAAATTATACCCGTATATTGAAGGCGGTTGGATGAGCCGACTTATATATATCCTTTCCTATTTAGGAAAGTTATTCATTTTTATTCCAAAACTCACAGAAACTCTCTGAAAACCTCCAAATCAATCCAGAAATCAAAGCAGGAAGTAGTGATTCTCGTGAAACTTCCTAATCATCAGATTACCATCGTTAGATTCTTCAATCAGTAAGTATTCTTGAGTATTTAAGAATTTGATTTTTGATTGAATTTGGGTAAATTGATGATTTGAGAGATTTGGATGTTAGAAACAGGTTATAAGTGTTACATATTGATTATGTGATGATATTTGAGGTTTATAACCGTTTAAAAACGAGTTTTTGGTGTTTTGGGGATTAAACCCGTGAGTTAGGGTTTCTGCTGTTCGTGCTGGGCTGGGACGAGGCCAGAAGCCGGCGGCTTCTTTGGCCAAACCGGCGGCTTGTTCTTGTTAGCCGAAGCCGGCGGCTTCATAGGGGTAGCCGGCGGCTTGTGTTGCTTGGTAGGAAACCGGCGGGCATAAACCCGACCCGGCGGCTGGTAGAAGCTTTAAAACATGTTTTGGTTCTGTTACCACATTTGGTAAATTACCCGGCGGTTGTGGAAGTAAAGCCGGCGGGTGAGGATAGGAAGCCGGCGGCTTCTATGAGGAAGCCGGCGGCTTGAAGGGCTGTTTCAGCATTACTTGTTTGACTTCGATAGTAATGTGCTTGATATATGTTATAGGATAATATATGTTAATGATTATATTGTAAATCATTAATACACAATTAGGAACTAGTAATTGTAATGTTAATTATGTTAAGTTCCTAAATGTCAAAGATTGATATAAGTTATGTATTGATGATCTGGATTACTAACTTATATTTGATATTGATTCTCAGATGTGGAGAAGGCTCAGTGATATTAGACTACTGAGTGGAGGCCTGAGGTAGTCGGTGAGTGGATCTGTAACCTCAGTGTGATTTAGTTGTAATGATTTGATTTACAATAAGTAATTTATAGTATTACTTTGATATGATGCATCTGTTGAGATAACTTGCCATGTTAGTTAGGTGGTTTGCTTACTTGGCTGTTTGAGCTAGTATGTAAGATTCTGAGGTCAACTTGACTTGACAGTTGGACTTGGTTGTTATTGTAGACGACAGGAGATCTTGAAACTTGAAATGTTGGTTTAGAGATCTAGGTCGTGTGTGATTAACAACTGGTTACCGGTAATTCTGTATAGGCCAATACAGATGATTGATAAGGGTTCCCTGAGTACCAAACCGGTATTAGGGTATCTCAGGAGCCACCGGTCCTCATGACGATTGATAATGTTTGATGTGAGTAGCTTGACATTGATTGGATGTCGAGTGATTGATTGATTTTCTGTTTATTGTTATTTGATGTAAACAGATTGTTATGCTAGGTTGTACTGATGCTTATAGTTTCATTCACTTAGCTTTATGCTAACCCCACCACAGTTCTTCCTGCAGGTTGAAATAGATGGGACATATTGGGCAGGGCAGGAAGTGTTTGGAATTGATGGAATGTTTGACAGGCTGTAACTCTGATGTTATTTTGATAATTATAGAAATGTTTTTAATAACACCCAGTGCGTTGAAATGTCTTGTACTTTGAATTGAAAAAGTTTATTGACATTTTGGGTAACATGTAACATTGGTTGTAATGTTTTGAAAATATAAGCTTCCGCGTCGCCATTATTATATTGTTTGTTTATATATAAATGAAGGGGTGTTAAACGACGTTTCCCTGAATGTTCTCGGGGAGTCCACGAATGTATTTCTTAATGCCCTTACTTTCTGGTTCGACTAAACCTGGGCATAATAGAGCAAACTGCTGAAATTTGGTGGTATAATCAGCGACATCATTTCCCTGCACCTCCAGATGCCAGAATTCTTCTTCCAGCCTGTGCAATTCCTCTTCAGGACAGTATTTCTCTGTCAGTTTCTTTTTCAGTTCGGCCCAAGGAAGTCGATTTGCAACCTCAAGGCCTACGGAGTTTGCGTGGGTTTTCCACCACGTGAGTGCACCTTCCTGAAAGGTGTAAGCAGCGAATTTGACTTTGTTGTTCTCAGTACAGTCGCAGAGACTGAAAACAGATTCCATGCGCTCAATCCAACGGATCAAGCCAATGACACCTTCCGTGCCCTTGAAGTATAACGGTTTACAGCTAAGGAAGTCCTTATAGGAGCAGGGTTTGGGTGGTGGAATATTGGTTGCGGTGTCCTCACTACCAGGTGGTGTTCGGGTAGCCAAGGCTTCAGTCACACTGCGGGCAATTATCCCCGCGATCTCAGCTTCGCTAAGGGTAATTTGACGACGTGGAGGCATGATGCTGAGTAAGAAAGAACAAGGAAATGAAATAAGATACTAGTCCGAGTATGATGAACTAGTGATGTGTTTGTCATTTCGAGACAAAACGTTAGAGAGAAAGAGGCCTATATTCATATAATATAATATAGTCTAAAGTTGTAACGAGGTCTACTTATGTAAATGTATATGTATATCACATAATAACCTATTGAGTGTCTAGCACAGACGTGTTTTGAGTCCCGTTTCTCTCGAGGTCAGAGTCAACTAATGCATTCCTGTTCAACATAACTCTTTCAGATTTCACATCATCTTTCTTTAATTGTACATAGTTGATCAGGCTATGTTAAATTAAAGTCGTATGATGTAATCCCTGAACTAGTCATAACTAATAAGGAATACTGCCTAACGGTCATAGTCTAGGCCCACTAAATGCAACCTAGTTCACTATAACCTTAGGCTCTGATACCAATCTGTGACACCCCCAAATTTAATGATTTGCGGAAGCTTGATTTGGGTGTCACTAATCAATATACAAAGCACACAAGATATGATGAACGACCACTATATGCGTCGTTTTAAACTTGTATAGATAAAGTTAATGTTTACATCAAAATATTGTTACATTAGCTCGTTTCCTGAAATTTGAGAGATTACATAGCATAATTACTTTTACAAAATATAATAATGCAGTCCAATCTCTAGTTGTATGTATGCTGACTCGAGCTAATAGTTCCTGCTTGTGCAGCCAAACTACTGCTGGGTACCTGTGATAAATACTAAAATGGGTCAGCGAAAACGCTGGTGAGCTCACAGGTTTGTATGTCAATGTATAGTTGTCAGAACCGCAAGATTTATATTGAATTTAAAATGCAATTAAGCAAAATAAAAGTTATACTGTCCATGAGCACATAGTCTGAGCTTAACTTGATTTGTCAGGCCCAATTAAGGAAACCTAACTTGAAATGCCTCCTACGAGTGTCTAATCCACACTCGTCTTCCCAAATGCTAATACATCCGTTTGACCGGTTAGTGCGTGCTAACCCGGATGAGGATTGTCAATCCCATATGATATCATATACTAACATTCACGCTATAAAATACTAGAGACTATGCTTATGGAGGACTTTAAATTGATTAGCTTGAAACTCATGTAGTATTTGAAGTTTGGCACTTGCGTTCTACTTGTAAAACAAAATCGAGTAGTAATATCACACCCCTAGTTGTAAAGCAGTGAAAATGGGGCTATGAAACTCACCTGATTCCTGATGTGTTTAACTTAATAAACTTGAAGTAATTAGCAGTGTGTTGGTGTCCAAAGACTTGAAACCTGAATGTGTCCACGACACTTGAATTGTTATTAATTGTACCGGTATCTCGAAAGACTACCATTGAAATTGTTTGCTTAACTTGATGTCCAAATTACCCCGATTTGGTTGATTGTTTTGTTACAAGTTACTACGACTTGTTTGGAATAAGTTGATACAAGTTACAACGACTTGTTTGATTGAATTATCTAAGTTACTATGACTTAGTTGATTCAATTGTGTATTTGAAAATGTGTACGGCCCGTTGGTGATTTAGTTGGAATAATAATAATTCTAAAATGTTGACTTTGCTACAGTACTGCTACAGTACTGCTACAGTAAATTTGACTTTTTTTTAACAGTAACTTTGACTTCAAAATTTTGAGGTTTGAAGATTCTGTTTTGTGCGACGTAGGGTGCTACGTCGCAGATCCGGACTGCGACGTTGGGCATGACGTCGCTATGTGCGACTTTCGCAATTTAATGCGACGTTGTACGTGACGTCGCTATAGGCGACGTAGTTGATTTCTGCGACGTAAGGGTCTGCGTCGCTAAGTGCGACGTTGGGGTTATAGTGCGACGTAGGTCGCTGCGTCGCTATATGCGACGTTGGGGATATAGTGCGACGTAGGTCGCTGCGTCGCATTTGCTCCAGGCCAAATGCGACGTACGGGGTCTGATCGGAGTTTCAACTCCAAAAACGCATTTTCCGGCCATCGATCGGCATAATATTTTTACCCAACCCATTTTAGGACATTACAAGGTTATACAAACAACTAGCAAGTTATAAAACTTAAAAACGAGAGTTTTCGGAGTTGTGTCGGAAACTTACAAATCGCCGAAATGAAATTCCGGAAAGGTAGGATTGTAGATCGTCGCGAGGTGGTCGTTTATTTCCAAAGGAGTATAGTGTTTTGAAGTCGTTTAATGTGTTTACTTTGTGATTTTGTGAGAATTTGGTGGTGATGAAAGTTGAGAGAAAAAGATGAAGGAGAGAGAGAGATAGAAATGAGAATGAAAGAAAAGTGGGTGGAGATGGGAGGTTAAGCCCCCATTTTCGCCCCGCGTTTCCGCTCCGTGCGGTGTTCGTTTGCTCCGTCGTTTAAACGTTAAATAATTATTTTAAATATTAATTGGTACATTTTAAAATACAAATTATTACGCTATATTTTATTTAAATATTTTACTAATCACTTTATATTTGAATTATAAAAAGGTAAGTTAATTTGTTTGCGCGTTTTACATTTTAAATTGTGTAACTTTCTGATTGTACGATACGAATGAATATGAAATATTATAATAATAATATTTTTGACATAAAAGCGTTATTTAATAAAATTGGTCACCAACGTCCGTATTTATTGTATCGAAATTCATTCGATTTGAGACTTGTACGATTTAAACAAATCGCATAACTGTAGATATATATTCAACAATATATATAATAATTGATACGTTAATTAGCATAACACAGAACTAATTACGTGTATTAAAACTTGATTAGGCACTAAATTCTAGTCCTAAATTGACGGTTGTCACAATATATGAGTTAACTATAAGGAGCTCCGGCTAGACGAGACTTAGCTCCGGAAGTTAAGCTTCGGATGTGAGATGTTGAGCTCCACAATATGACCGTTATATGAGCTTCGTCAGTAACCACCTCCGGTTTTCTTCTTATTTCGGCATATAGCGCCCCTGTTATTCGAACAACAATTTCGATTTCGACCGGATCTGAAAGAAAAATGGGTGAGACGGACTTGTTTACGCCGGTCCCACGGATGGCGCCAAATGTTGATACAAAAACCAGCAGCCCCAGGACGAAGCTTAAGAACCTTCTTCTGGACGATACTCAAGAGCTGCGTCTCGTCCACCTGTGCTTGGTCTTTGCTGCAAACATGAGATATAGGTTAGGACGAAGGTGCTCGGGCCGAAGCTTAAGAGCTTATCTGCTGGCGATTCCCAATTGGTACCCGTATCTACGTTATAGGTAGATACGGTTTGTACGCCACGAGGCCGAGAACCTCCGACAAGAGGTGGTGGTCAGAGAATAAGCTACGGACTTGTGAGAGTAAATATTCTAGAGAGAGAGAGTAAGTAATATGAGTGAGTAAAAGTGTTGTGTCCCTTTGCCTTGGGCTGATACTGCATATTTATACTAATCTAGAGCAAAGATTCCCTTTCCATAAATAGTTGGTCTGCTTTCCGCAGCTCAGCGCGGCGCAGCAGACCTTCCTCTTTTAGTGATAGCTTACCTTTATTCTTTTTTGACATGACCTTACCTTTACAACTTTATTGGTAACCCAAAGTATTCCCTGTGGTGAGTCCCATCCTTGGTTACCGTATTTCAGTCAAAGATTCTCTCGGACGTAGCTACTAATATTAGGCGGAGCTTCGGGAGCTTCGGCAGGCCCGAAGCTGCGGCATATTGGTATATACCTAATCATGTCCCCCAGTCTAGTGTATATGCATTGTAGATGCATGTATTATAGACTTAAGCTAACACTTGCTACTTATATAAGATAGAGCTTCGGCGTCACCCGAAGCTGCGGCATATTGGTATATACCCAATCATGTCCCCCAGTCTAGTGTACGTTCGTTTTAACGTACGTGTGCTAGACTATATATAGATGAATGTTTTTTACCTCCACACCTCCATCTCGTAGGTCAGGTGAAGGTGTTTGCCGCTGTTTATTTATGTGTGTTTTGATGGTGCAGCGTGTGAGCTGCATCTTTTTTTTGGATCCGCAATGAACAATTTGCTACTTTTCGTGGTGCTCATGATGTAC
Source organism: Helichrysum umbraculigerum (assembly GCA_949592205.1). Taxonomy (NCBI): domain Eukaryota; kingdom Viridiplantae; phylum Streptophyta; class Magnoliopsida; order Asterales; family Asteraceae; genus Helichrysum; species Helichrysum umbraculigerum. The sequence goes on along the minus strand of CATIUR010000001.1, from coordinate 200,314,827 downwards.
CTTTGTTACGTAACGCTTTCACTTTTTCTCTCTTTTCATTATGCCATTTTTGCTTGTTCCTTTGCATGCATGACTTACTTGTTTAGATATCTTGAATGTATATACACGTATGTATAGAACGTATTCTTTTGAATGGCTGTTCAACCATTGATACTTAGGCTTATGCCATAGGTATATTACTGCACGAAGGAACTTTCGACTTCGCCAGCTTATTATCCCGTGATCAGCGAGATAAGTTTGAAAGATGTTAAAGTAATAACAACACCTAGCTTCTTGTGAAAATGTGTTCAGTAAATATTCATCAACAAATATCAAACGACCCATCGTACCGTATCGTATACAAGAAGAAGGTTTTATATTGTTTTACATGTAACACTTTCTGAGAATGGTGCCCTCCGCGTTAGATGGACGCGGGTATATGTTTCGGTAAGCATCACTACCGAAGCTACGTTTTTTAGTAAAGTGACCCGAACCATGTGTTTACGAGAATATGTCGATCGTGTGCGTATAGTACGCTTGTGGTAATACGTCCGACCATCGGAGATCGTCCGTTGGCCTACGCTTGGTCTAATTAGGGCGATAAATGTAACCCGTGAGTCTCGAGGCCATTGCCTAAAACATGGAGCTAGTTAGAGCAGTTGCTCAATCCATAGAATATGTGTATGCCGTGGAACTGAGCTAATTCGAGGGGTTGCTCAACCAATGGAACCAAGCAGGATCATGTGTACATCGCGTGTACAGAGCTGCGTATAGAAGTTGCTCAACCACGATGTTTAATGGAGTAGTATTTGTATGCGTATAAAATATTTAACGCAAACAGTTTATTCATAAGCGGTATCATACCAGTGTTGTCCCCCAATCTAGCGTGATATGCATTCAATAAATATGATGCTAGATTATATTACATAAGTGTTCTCATAGTATCATTTCATGGTGCTTGATATTGTTACAAAGGTTTTAGTATCTCCTCTCGTGGGGACATACTTCCGAATGGTTCCATCTTTTGGATCATTGTTAGTTAGATGAAACATGAGTTCCATCCCTCGGCCTCATATCAACTATCACTGGATGGGACATAAGTTTTACTAGACGTAACATGAGTAACTGTAATATGTGTTCCGTCCTTACTAGGTGGAACATGAGTACAATGATTTGAGCAGCACCGGAGGTCAGTATCCTAAGGTAAATGACGGACGGAGGTTCGTACGTGGAGGTCCATAAAATATTAGTATCCGGAAAGTGAACCAGGAAGGTTCGAAATCGTAAGTTAGGAAAGAAGGTTGTAAACCGAAGGTTGTAATATAAGTAGGTTGATCTAGCACGATGTTCAGAGTTAGATCTGTTCAACACGAGCTGCGGACTAAGCCTCGAAAAGGATAAGCCCTAGTTAAGGTAAGCAAATTTCTAAAATACGAGCTTCAAAGGACGTAACTCCCGGTAAGGTGCAACTCCTGTTAAGATGAAGCGTCATTTAAACTGCAGCTTATGTTAACGTGCTTTTTTTTAAAGATGTGGCACCGTTTTAAATGTTGTTCTTGGGTGGTAAAGATATATGTATCTGTACCTCATACATTGTAAAGTGTGTGCTAGCAATTAACTCTTATCAAAAATTGACTATTCGAGTGAAAACTGAAAATGGGATAAACTTTATTCGATAAAATCATGCTTATTTGCACTTTTCCGATTAAAAATAATGAAGCAAAGTAAAAGACTCCTTTTACAACATTACACGTTTACGCTAGTTCAGCATTTACTGAATTAGTCGCGTGCGTTCTTCAGTTAACTATTCTTTTTTATTCTTTCATGCAAGATAGGCACACTATTATATGTAAGAAAAAGATTATATCCCATAGACGGAGGTGAGTACAAATGTTATCCATTTCTCAAAAGTGGGTTAAAGTTGCTCCGTTTTTCATAAAATACGATTTTAAATCTTTTCCTTGTAAGGAATCTTCTAAAAAACGGTTATGAAGTCTTAGACTTGGGTGTGTTTATTCGGTTTTTGAAGAAAACAAACCGAAACTGAGCTTTAACACTAGTGTGTACGTTCTTGATAATTTGTTAAAAGTAAACACAATAATAACGCTTATAAAGATGAGATCGATCCAGAACCTTTTATTCGAAAACCACCATCGGTTACGGTCGGGTCTGATGGAGGTGAAGATCCGAAGGTGGAGTTCAGCTCCGGCTGAATATATGAGTTAACTATAAGGAGCTCCGGCTAGACGAGACTTAGCTCCGGAAGTTAAGCTTCGGATGTGAGATGTTGAGCTCCACAATATGACCGTTATATGAGCTTCGTCAGTAACCACCTCCGGTTGTCTTCTTATTTCGGCATATAGCGCCCCTGTTATTCGAACAACACTTTCGATTTCGACCGGATCTGAAAGAAAAATGGGTGAGACGGGCTTGTTTACGCCGGTCCCACGGATGGCGCCAAATGTTGATACAAAAACCAGCAGCCCCAGGACGAAGCTTAAGAACCTTCTTCTGGACGATACTCAAGAGCTGCGTCTCGTCCACCTGTGCTTGGTCTTTGCTGCAAACATGAGATATAGGTTAGGACGAAGGTGCTCGGGCCGAAGCTTAAGAGCTTATCGGCTGGCGATTCCCAATTGGTACCCGTATCTACGTTATAGGTAGATACGGTTTGTACGCCACGAGGCCGAGAACCTCCGACAAGAGGTGGTGGTCAGAGAATAAGCTACGGACTTGTGAGAGTAAATATTCTAGAGAGAGAGAGTAAGTAATATGAGTGAGTAAAAGTGTTGTGTCCCTTTGCCTTGGGCTGATACTGCATATTTATACTAATCTAGAGCAAAGATTCCCTTTCCATAAATAGTTGGTCTGCTTTCCGCAGCTCAGCGCGGCGCAGCAGACCTTCCTCTTTTAGTGATAGCTTACCTTTATTCTTTTTTGACATGACCTTACCTTTACAACTTTATTGGTAACCCAAAGTATTCCCTGTGGTGAGTCCCATCCTTGGTTACCGTATTTCAGTTAAAGATTCTCTCGGACGTAGCTACTAATATTAGGCGGAGCTTCGGGAGCTTCGGCAGGCCCGAAGCTGCGGCATATTGGTATATACCCAATCAGTGTAGTCATGCCAAAAATAAATATAAATCAAATGTAGGATGAAGAGATTTATAACATATTTGATAATATAATAATTAATTAAGATGACGTGATTTTATGTTATTTTTTTTCCTTTTCTTTTATTTAATAATAGAAAGGAAAGGAAGTAGGTTTCATGAAATGGTTGAGTAATGATGGGTTTGGTGGTTGACTTTGTAGTAAATTTGAATTCCATTACTACTTTTTTTTTTCTTTCTCTTTATAGGTTTTGATTTTTGTTCCTCACCTACGTACATCTCATCCTCCTTTTGACCTAATTCCTATTTTCAAAATATCAAATATGGTTTCGCAGATACAATTTGTTGCCAATATTTTTGTGCATATATAGTAATAATGTACAATACATGTACATACTGCCTTTATCAAATTATTAAAAATGCCATAAAGTACTTATGGAGATATGCTTAAATTTGAAAATTAAACTTTGAAAACACGAACTTAGATCACAAGGTATAGTCCCACCAAAAATTCTGTGTGGTTGTGCTACATCACCGCCGTCACATTAATAAGAGCACATGGAGTGGAAGCGTCTTCGTCAAAATCCTGGCTCGAGAACGCGTACTGTCTGACGGCGTCCTCCCACATCGCGACGGCGTTCTGGAGCGCCATCCGGGATGAGAGGCTGCTTTCTTCTTCTTTTTTCTTCTTTTCTCTGATTTCTCACACACATCTAAATATTAATAAAAGAAAACTTTTGCTATTGAAATTTTTGTAAAAATTGGAACCTATTGACCAATCAAAAGCTTGGATTTCATAAGACTTCCAATTAACCAATCAAATCTATTTATTTACCTAAAAATCTATTCTAAAAAACCCCAAGTTTTTACGTAATTAAGATAATAATAATAATATTAATCTTGGCTAATCAACATCTTCGAGATATTATGTTAAAATTTCTCCACGTACACAATTATATATTGGTTTATCACACAAAAACCATAAAAAATAATAAATTCTGAAATAAATATCCTTATCATGGAAACATTATCGAAATTGCATGAAAGCACGATGGACCATAAGTGTATTAATATTATTATTATACATTTTTACTTAAGGTAATTTTGCTCAAAAATTAACCTTTTATAACCAATGAAATGCCTAAATTGTATATTACGTCAACTAACGAATTAAATGGCAAAAAACACATATTAAACAAATAAATACAGTTAAATATATTTCAAAAACTCAAATCTAACATAAAAATAATAAAGTTACAATTACCATACTATCTTATTACAGGATTTTTTTTTATACTCTTATACTTTCTAAAACTTAAAAATCATATTTACATGTTTATGAACGTTAAAATTTCAAACCCGTGCTTAAATATAAGATCTCATCATGCTTAAATATATGCATTTATTTTACATCCGTCTATGTAAGGGATTTAAAACTATAAATATTGACATTGATAAAGTGATCATTATTTCCTAGAGTGGGGTTCAAATGAGAATATAAATTTGAGTGAGAATGAGGGAACCAATGATATTGTGCCATGTGTATAAAGAGAATGTTTCAAATGTACAAAACTCATTTACCCCGACATCAATTATCTCACAAACGACAAATCAAAAAATTATGAAAATTGCACCATTAAATTCAATGTTTTTTCCTGTTCGATTTGCCGTCCCTCAAGACATACTTTCGACGAGTTTTTTTTCATCTTTTTTGGTGGGTTTCGCATTAACCAACACATGTGTTAAAGTGTTGCGTTTAGGGTTTGGGGTTTAGGGTTTAGGGTTGGGGGTTTGGAAAACCCTAAATCATACTAAACCCTAACCCTAAACCCTGCTAAACCCTAACCCTAGCCCTAAGCCCTAACCTTAATCACAAATCAAATGTACAATCAATCATTAACACATGTGTTACTAATTTGTAAAACCCACCAAAAAATAAAAAATAAAAAGTTGCCAAAAGTATACCTTGAGGGACGGCAAATCGAAGAAGAGAAAACGCTGAATTTTATGGTGCAATTTTCATGATTTTTTGACTTACCGTTTGTGAGATATTTGAGTTTCAAAAACGTGGGGGAAATGGGTATTTGATGAAAATGAGTGGTTGAGATTGATTCCCCTGTTCTCACTCAAAATTGATATACTCATCTGAACTCTACTCTTATTTCATATCACTTCCAATTAACCAATTAAATCTTATTTCATATCACTTCCAATTAACCAATTAAATGGCAAAAAAAATATTTTCAAAACTTATAAAATAAGATCTCATTATGCTTAAATATATATTTTTCTTATACACCCGTCTATGTACGGGTTTTAAAATTAGAAATATTGATATTGATAAAGTGATCATTATTTCATATCACTTCCAATTAACCAATTAAATGGTAAAAAAATATTTCTACTAAAAGTACGTAAATTATATAAAGATTTATTTTATGAATCATTATGTTAAATTAAATATAAGGATTACGAAAGATTCACTTTTACATTTGTTAGATCGCTCCCTATGGAGCGTGTTTCTTGCAAAGATGGAGCTTTGTCTTGAGGACACCGTAGGCACCATCAAGTTCTTGCCTCTCTTTATTTGTTTAATCATGGGCGAGACGTAGTACGTGAGACAGAAATAATATGATCCAGTTTAGCTTTTCATGTGATAATAGTTGGTGTTTTAGAACTATTATTCTATCTTCCTATTATAACAAATCAATGATAGTAAGAGAGCTATAGTTCATTTCATTCTTTTCTTCCTTTCATTTGATTGATGTATAGTTTTTCGTGTATGTGGACAATGCATTACCTTAGTTATATACTTATTTTACTTTACATAACTCGTGTATATACACGGATATGAATAAAACAAAAATTTTGATGATAAAATTTGTTGAAATATAAAGAGCTATTAACCAATCAAATACTTCAATTTTGTAAAACATTATTTTATCTATTTTCAAAAATCCGTGTGTATGTACGGGTCTAAAATCTAGTACACCAATAAAATAAATTTTGGGAACACTGTAAACTCAACATTCTTCACACCTCCACTTTTTCAACAACAACATTTCCGTAAGAACACTGTAAAAACAGTGTCACCACAACATGTACTCTAATATATGGAACCTCATTTCATTCGATATGATAATTCGAGACCCACCTTATATTTTTAAACCCTTTAAATAATAAAAAAAAAAACAAAAAGCTTTTACTCTTGAATTGGAATTGATAGTGCCTTTGGTTTGAAAGTGGGGAATATGGCTATATGGGTTTCATGGAATGTTTGTGTGGAAATGAGAATCAATTATAAACCCACATCCTAGGATATATATCAAATCCATGGGTTTAATTTACATTTTCGGGTTTACCGGTACTAAGTGGGTATCAATCTCATTTTCATTGTCATTCCCATCCTCCAAACACTCAAAACAAAATACACCATGAGTTCACACATTCTAGTAATAATTCTAACATTAATAGGACCATCCTCAAAATACACTCAGATCGGTATTCACACTCATGACCGTCTCTGAGTTTTCGAATGTCCGTCGTAAGAATGTCCGACGCAAAAATTGACTATTGCCGAAAATAGAATCTATATCCAGCTATAATAGTATATTTTTATAGGATTTTCTAATGATACCCGTAAGGTTATGCTTAATAAACTTTTTATGCATAAACAATGATACATTAAGGTAAGTGGGGTAGTTATTAACAAATTATTGAGGTTGTTATCATTAGAGTACAACAAAACAATGTCTGTATGAATATCGGCTATGTTTATAAAAATCCATTTTATATTCTTTTTGTTGCGGGCTAAGTCAAATTTGAAACAAGTATAAATTATTTTTCTTCAATTAACAATAAAATTACATTATTTTAATACTCGTAATGTATACACACATATAGTCGAGTGTACATATTTTCAAGCCTTTTAGTTCGGAGTTTCTAAGTAGTCAACTTCCTTGTTCATCCTCAAAGATAGGTCATACTTACACGGGTGTTGTTTATCTACCAGCATTAAACTCATCCCCACACCGTATGTTATAACCTCGTATAAAGACGATCACGAATTGTCGGGAACATGTAATTTAAAAAACAATAAAAGAAAGGAACTGAAGTTATATAAATAAGAATTTGAGGAGTGGGTGTATTTGGGTGAAGATGAGTAGTTGAACTGCAGGTGCATGACGGCACGTACACACGTACATTTTTATATATAAATCATTGACCATACGCAACACAACACCTACTGATCAAATTCCACGTACATCCAATCTCTTTGAATTTGTACCCGCAAATAGTTTCTAGAGTGTGTGTTTGTTTCAACAAAAATGCTCCATGATCTAATCTAAAAGCGTAAATCATTTGGATATGTGGTATTTTTGTTGATGATATAAATAAAACGATTGAAATACTTAAAGATATGATTATATATTTATATGTGTTAATAAACTTGTTATAAAAAATCGGGTTTTAAAACATTGCTCTGATCCCGACCTTTATTATAAACCAAAATAACTTGTTATAAAACCATTAAAGTTGCAATTCTTTTAAGACGTGTTACGAATTTCTTATATAATATTTTCTTCAAATCTCAATCACTTTGTTAATTTGTTTGCTTCAAAATGGATAAAGTTAAAGAAGAGTCAAGAGTCAAAGAGAGAATAACGTGCTAAATGTCAAAACTACTAAAGGGTAAACGAGCCATTATTGAAAGTATATGTCAAAAAAGTAAAAATTGCGAGGAATAGTCAAACTTAATACCATCCAAACTTGCTAAACCCCAACCCATAAGACAAAATAAACAATAGTACTATTTAGGTTGGCTAGATACCAAGGTTTTCAACTTAACTACCCGACAACGACCCCATCGCCCACCAGGCCACCACTTTCAAAGTTTCAATGGACTATTTCATCTTACGTTGTAATTTTATAAGAGTGATACTTAGTACACAAGTATCTATATTTATCTTGTGTTTTGTGGTGTTTTATGCGTTAAAATTATGTTTAGTATGTACAGATAAAAATTGATAGACTGTTTAGTATGTTATAATTATGTTTAGTATATTCTTATTATCGTTGTCTATCATACTGGACTGTCACTACCAAGTGGGTTAAGGTAAAAAAAAACATTATATCTTTTTTTCTTCAAATTCTCTCGTTCTTTTCAGTCAATCAAAAGTTCAGTCGTTTCACTACTACAAAATTAGGTTTTTAAGGCGCGAATAAAAGCGGTCTTAAAATGAAAACCGCTTTATGGGTAAAAAGGTGAGGTCTAATATCCATATAAGGCGGTTTAATCTTATTAAATAGATCGGTTAACTCACAACCGTCTTATTATAACAAGGAAAATGATTGGGCAACCTAAACTTGTAGACCTACTTATGGACCTAAAAATATGATTGGGGGATGAAAAAATTTGATTGGATGAGATTAGGAAAGAGAAAAAAATCAATCAATGAGCAAAGTAGGTCTATATTTAGGTCTGTATAATTAGTCTCATTTAGCATTACTCTTATAACAATTTATGGCGGCTTGAAATGGACCGCTTCAAAAAATCATATTAATTAGACCGGTTAAATAACTAACCGCCTTGAAAGTTAAATTTTTTAGTGCTTAAATGGTACCCCGCCAAAGTGAAATGAAAACTTTGAATATTTTCTAAGATAAACAATCGACTTAATAAGTGTGTGAACAGACTCAACCAGGTATCTTATTGTTAAGTGTAAAGATCTTATTTTAGATTTAAGTTTTTCTTATGTCTATTTTTTTTTTCGTTCTCACATTTTTCTTTAGGTTTTATAGTACACAAACCCCAATTTCACAATTGAAGATTAGTGTGACGATGACGACTTAACTAAGTTGTGTTGAAGGATTAAAGAGATGAGATAGTGGTTTGTGGATTAAGTGAAAGTGAAGATAAAAAGAATGAATGAGTATCTTTTAATAAAGGTTTTTTAATTTCAATCACCCAACTTCTTTTATTTTTAATCTTGGGGTTTGAGATTTGAATCTATGTAAAGCAGTAGGTGATTTCTGAATTTTTACCCGGCCCACTGTTATTACTTTAAGATGTAACTTTCCCATGCGGCCGATCTCAACTATTTGTTGAAAATATGTTATGGTGTTATGTATTGAAATTGATTACTCTGCATTCTAATTTATGAATGATGCATTCGTTTGTATGAAGATCGTTGTGAATCTATTTTTCTGCATATAATTGTTCTTTGAAAAGTGTAAAAGAAATATTTGACTTTTTGTAAAATATAAAAGAATAATATTAAAAATATAATTATCAAATTTGTATTAATATATTGTTTATGGCGGTTTTAAAGCCTCTCCATTAATGCTAGGAATAAAAAATACATCACCTTAGCAAATGTTCAACCGCCTTAGCAAGTGATTTAATAGAGCGGTCATTTGACCACCTCAAAAGATGATCCCATTTTAAACAGCGCTCACATAAAGGGCGGGCGCTTCACCGCCTTAAATGAGCTTTTTCACCGCCTTAACTAATCATTTTTGTAGTAGTGTTTATTCCTTGTCATCTTTACTAAGAATACATAAAAATGCTAATTAAAGACCGATAATACAAAGTATTAAGCAAAAACTTTTGTGTTAGCATGATCTTTTACGAATTCCTTTAAGTTTCTTTTTGAGCAATGATAAATAGGTCTACTTACATAGACTTAAAATTAGGCATAATTTTATAATTTGTTAAATTTTTTCTCTCTTATAATTTCATCCAATAAATTTTTTATACATACCAATCACATCTTTAGGTTCATATTTAGTCCTATAGATTTAGACATATCTATCATTTTCCTTTTTAGAACTATGATACATTCATTTTTAGCTAGGGATGGCAATGGGCAAAAAAAATCCGCGAGTTGTGAATACTCGCTCATCGTGGACATGTAAACCCGTGAAACTTTACCCGAGGGTACGCGTATAGGTATGAACTTTTACCCGCGGGGTAAACTTGATCCGTGAACCTACATAACACATTATAGTTACTCACAAATGAAATTTGTATAATTTATTAAATTATATATATATATATATATATATAAATATATATATATATATATATATATATATATATATATATATATATATATAATGGTTAATTTTAACAACATTTAACGAAACTATTCATGTAGAGAATAAAAAGTATAGTTTTCATGTTTCAAATAGCAAAATGGTAGAACGATCAAGAAAAAAATCAAATAAATTGTTATTAGTTCGTATGTTTTATATTTTAACAATTTGTTTAAAATTACAATCCGTTGATTTGAACATATTTTAAAACACATTTTTTAATCACAATTATATAAAATCTTTTCATTATTTGATAAAATATTTGTATTATTTAAAACTCGTGGATTTACCCGAGATCCGTGGGTTACATGTATGGGTGTAAAAATAAAATCACTAACAGATACTTGCAGGTTTGCAGGTCGTGAAACACCTATGTGAACGGGTCATGGTGTAACATCCTCAAAGTGGACCTAGTCGTTTTATATTATTTCCTGATTTAAATTATTATTTAATGTATTTGGAAATAATATTGTTTGAATTAGTTGAAATTAATTGGAATAAAAGTCAAATATTCCATTGTGACAGATAAATTATTGATTGTTGTAAATTGATAAAGTTGTCGGTGAAATAAAATGTTTGGACTCGCAAATGGTTTTCGGGTTCCAGACAACAGATTTAGAACGGGTATAAAATTATACCATTTTATATGTGAAGTCGGTTTGTTAAACCGACCTTAATATCCTTAAGTTTCCAAGTTTTCTTCTTCATTTTCATTTTGAAAACCTCAAACTCAAGATCACCATGACCAAATGAGAATCAAATTAGTTTATGTGATTTCGATTTTAGAACAGCAACATCATCATCTTCATCATATCACCTTCATCTTCATCACAAAAGTGAGTTAAATTTTGAGTTATATGAAATGAGTTTTGAGTGATTGAACCAAATTAAAGCTTGTTATGTTGCTATTTGGTGTTATTGGGTGATATATGATGTTAGTTGAAGTATTAGGAACCTTAGAAAACTGAAAAATTGAGTTTTGGTGAGGTTTGGTTCGAAATTTCGGTAGCCGCAGCGAAACCTCGAAACCCAGTTCGTCCAACGAGGCGAGTTGAGTTCCGAAGCGAGTTGAGTCTCGCTAAGCGAGTCGAGATGACTCTGCGAGTCGAGTTACTTCGTTGCGAGTCGAGTTTCTGCGAACCGAGTTGACCTGCGAGTTGAGATCACTGCGAACCGAGAATTTTAAAAGTTTTTGTTTCGCAAATTTCAAAAGTGCATAAGTGTTCCTAACACCTTTAGTGACTAAAAATTTACAAATTTTCCCATTAACTCGGATTGAGCTGAAATTCACATGTCCACTCGGAAACGGCCCAATGATAAAGACTGTATTCTAAGAGCCTAGTCAGTTTTTGGCCATTCGGGGTCATTTAGGGGTCGAAATTGGCATTTTACAGTTTTTGAACCTTATTTCGGGACTTTTTGATTATGTTCCGAATTAGACTTTCGTTTCCTGTGATCTTAGGGATCACCTGAATCATGTAAATTTGTTATGATGACATTTGAGAACTAAGTTATAAAGTTGTTGATCTTATAACCTAGTGATAAATGGTTATTAGCAAACTAGTCTGGATGATACTTGCAATTTGATTATAAGAATTATAATTGATATTTACAACTTGTAGTTGTTGTGATTGATACTTATGTATTTGAAGTAGGTTATGTGATTATAATATAAGATTATTGTTATTAATGAGTTACTAACTCATTGTTTATCTGATTGTATTCTCAGATGTGGAGAAGGCTCAGTAACATTAGACTTCTGAGCTTGCAGCTGAGGTATTCGGTGAGTGGATCTATAACCTCAGTGTGATTTAGTTGTAACCGGTTTGGTTACAACGAGTAACGTATTATTACTGTTTTAGTTTTGCCATGATGATTATGGTTGTTAGTAATAATACTGTTGATAGACTGTTTAGTCGGATATGTTGACCTAATTGAGTATGTGAATATGTGATCACTTGATATTTGGCCTTTGGGCATCAGTATTGAGGTCAACCTTTTGGTTGGGTTTGGTTACTATTGTAAGACGACAGGAATTTCCTTGTACTCATCGTTAATAGGAAATTAGGTCGTATGAGATTAGTACCAAACTATCGGTCTCGTCCGTTATGGCCATACGGATATGTACGTTAAGTGTTCTTGGCTGAAGGTTTCCCCAAGAACCACCGGTCCTCATTGTATTGAGATGTTATCTCATTGATATTATGTGATATTGATTGTGTGTTCTTGGCTGAGGGTTTCCCCAAGAACCATCGATTTACCCTGATATTTTGTTTACGACTATTTGATGTAAACAAAGTTGTTATGCTAAGTTGAACTGTTGATTATATGTTCACTCACTTAGCATTATGCTAACCCCACCACAGTCCTTCCTGCAAGTTATAATTGATGGGACATATCTGGTTGGGCAGGAAGTTCTTGAAAATGATGGAATGTTTGACAAGCAGATTACTCTGATGTTGGTTTAATAACTGAAACCATGTTTTGAAATATATAACACCTATGTTACAGTGTTTTAGTTGATAATAACTAAACTGTTGTAAAATGCAGGTGTAATGAAATTGTAAAAAGTTTATAGACATTTTAAAGTATTGTATGTTTTAAATATACGCTTCCGAGTCAAAATCATTATTATAATGGTTAGAAATGAGGGGTGTTATCAATGGGTTTGACATATTCGTACCCACGACCCACACACGTCATCCCTATTCTTAGCAAACAAATAAACAACATTGAAATATAATATAAGTATCGTATATTTAGTGAATACATGCTTATTATGAGAAAATTAACTTATTCTAGTTTGAAAATTACAAACTAGTAATCATGGTAATATAAATGTTATTAGACTAAATTAAAATTAAGAAGTTAAGGAGTATATGTTTATATACTTACTCTGCAACAAGCTATCAAGTAAATCAAAATCAACAATAAAATAATAAATACACAAATGTCTCGTATTGATCTATGATTTGAGACGCACCTTAGATTTTAAAGTGAAGGGTAATTTGCAGAGTACCTCTAAACCCTGCATTATATTTTAATGGTATGCATTTGCTTCACTCGCAAGGAGCATTAACCTCAGGCAAATCACATGAATTCACCCACATATGCTGAGATACGGATTTGAACCCCTGAACTATAGGTCACACATGTGAAGTCTGTGCATTTGTGGTGGCGGTAGCACTTGAGAAATGTCCAACTGGTTTCAAAGTTTAGAGTAAATGAACTTATTATAGTAATATCATCTGATTATGGGTGATGATAAATCTACCATAACTGTACAATACAGTACAAACTTTGAATGAACAAATGTGACTGATTTATCATATTTGGTGAAAATATCACTACCCATTTGATTATCAGTGCTCCATATTATATCAAATAGACAAAAAAATTCATCCGAAACTCACTATTTTTACTTGGATGGCTATTCAACAAGTTAGAAAAATTAAAAACAATTCGTCTCTACCTTAAATAAGAATGTGAGTGTAATTTATATACGCATCTTACCCAAAAAAAAAAAACATAATAAACCAAAAAACAAACATTCAAACCAACAAAAAAAATCGTTATTTTTCTCTTTAGTACCAAAAACAAACATACAATTTTCGGTAAGAAAAACAAAAGCAATACTAGACTCCTACATTTTTTTATTTTTTTATTTTTAAAAAACTTAAAATATATTTAAAAAATAAAAAAATTAGAACATTGAAAATCTTTTTCAAATAATCTACCCACCCTGTCTCCATCTCTTCCCCCACACACAAATAAAAAGTCATCCCCCTTCCTTTTCTTTTCTTTCCTTCTTTCCCATTTTCAACTTCTCATCACTCCCCCAAAAACATTACAAAACTTCACCAAATAAACAACAATTCAAAAATGTTTTAAATATAAAAATACACTACCACCTTCTTCACCATCACCACCACCATTTTCTCTCTCTAAAACCCCCTCCCCACACTTTCTCTCTCTAAAACCCACATTTCATCTTCATCTTCTGACACTACCGATATCGAGTCTGATGGGAATTGGATTCTCGTGCTTCAGTCCTGATACATCAAAACGACGCCGTCACCAACAATCTGACTTGATTTTCACTCCCACTGAACCTCTTGACGAAACCCTAGGTCATTCCTTTTGTTATGTTCGTTCCTCAGCTCGTTTTATATCTCCGACCAGCTCCGATCGGTTTATTTCGCCGTCGCAATCGTTAAGGTTTTCACCGCCACATGATTCCTCTAGGTCACGCCAATTTAAAGCCATTTCCGGTGCTTCGGTAAGTGCTAATACCTCAACTCCACGAACTGTACTTCAATTAGATAATATTTACGATGATGCTACTGATTCCGTTGCTGTTGTTGGTATTGGCGGTGGTGTTAAGTCTAGTATAGTTAATGGTTTTGAGAGTACGTCCTCCTTTAGTGCTCTTCCGCTTCAACCGGTTCCGCGAAGCGAAACCGGTTCCGGAATGGCGTCAGGTTTGATTGAGAGAGGTTATTTTATGTCTGGACCAATTGAACGTGGTGCGTTATCCGGTCCATTAGACGGTAACGCTGCGGATACGAATAATGGTAATAGCAATGGAGTTCCCTTTTCGGCTCCATTGAATGGTGGAATGTATGTTAAGAAGAAGAGGAAGAAGGGGATTCCAGGGATTCGGAAGGCGTTCCATCGGCCGTGGGTGGTACCGGTGAGGAATTTTGTAGGAAGTCGGAAGGGGAATGTGAACGAGTTGGGAAAAGGGAGATATGAGATAGATGTAAAGAATGAGAGTGATTTGCAATGGGCATTGGGGAAGGCAGGGGAGGATCGAGTACATGTGGTTGTATCGGAAGAACATGGGTGGTTGTTTGTCGGGATTTATGATGGATTTAATGGTCCTGATGCTCCCGAGTTTTTGATGGGAAATTTATATAAAGCTACGTATAAAGAGCTCGAGGGTTTGTTTTGGGATTCTGAGGAAACGTCTTTGGGTCAATCTTGTCGACAGGAAGAAGAAGAAGTAGCGAAAGTTGGTAGATGTGATTCAGAGATTGGTGGATCGATGAAGAAGGTTACATTTCAATCAGGAGGGGAGATCCCGACTAGGAGGAAGAGGTTATGGGAGTATCTTGCTGAGGAAGAGCCTGAAGACGGTCTTGATCTTTCTGGTTCAGAAAGATTTGCGTTTTCAGTGGATGATGCGCTCGATGTAAGTAAAACTACGTCGGGAGTTAGTAAGCGTTCGTTGTTGCTGTCAAAGTTGAGAAATGGGTTCGCTAAGAATAAGGAGGGTGGTAAGTTTTTTGCTTGGAGGTTTGGGCTGGATGAGAAAGAGCATAAAGAAGAGGAAGATCGAATAGAGGAAAGAAGTAATGTTGGAAGAACTGGTAGGATAAAGAAAGAGGGTCCGGTAGATCATGAGTTGGTTTTGAGAGCAATGTCACGGGCTTTGGAAGTAACTGAGCATGCTTATTTGGATATGACAGATAAGGTTATGGATCAGTATCCAGAACTTGCACTTATGGGTTCTTGTTTACTCGTTGCTTTGATGAGAGATGAGGATGTGTATGTGATGAATTTAGGGGATAGTCGGGCGATTGTTGCACAACGTGAAGAGGCTATACAAGAAGTTGGTTCGTCTGGGACTGGGGATAGTGGGGTGGTTGTCGAGGGTCTTGTTGAATCAATAGATGCTATTGAAAAGGGGAATGATAATGTAAATGATGTTCCTGCCCGTGATATGAAGTTGATGGCGTTGCAACTATCTACTGATCACAGCACGAGCATAGAAGAAGTAAGCTAAAATGTGCTACATTACAATGGTTCTTACCAACCCTTTTGAACCTTATTCTGTTGATTTTACTTGATACTTTTTGACTTTTGAGATTCATTAACTGCATAAGTTCAGATCTACATCCATCAATAAAACTAGTTCAGGCACTTTGGACATTTTAAACTAGCTTATTAAGTATCGTATAGATCTTATTATGATAGCTACATCTTGCTGCTCCCACTTTTCATTTCTTACTTTTTGTTTCTTTTGTCTTTGATTTAGATTGATGTTAATCAGCTAGAACTTGTATAGCCTTCACGGCTTTACCACGAGTTTTGGTTTGCAATGATGGTATCATTAGTACTTTTCGATCTTTGATCATTCCTTGCACTGTAATCGTAAAGATTGGCTCTATATATCTTACAATCAGGTAGATAAGATTAATTTTCTTATTGTGGACATCTTAAAAAGGTAAAAACAAAAGTGTCTTAATTATTCTTTGCTTAGCATCATTGGCTTTTGATTCTTTTTTAACTGGCACGGAAAGAACAGCATAGACGTGTTAGGCTTATCATTAGTTTCAAACCACTTTTTTGTTGAAGGGAGGTAGATAATATGAGAAAGCTTTCATGTGACGGCATCCTTTTGATGAATAAAATGATGTAAAGTGGTATTGGTTTTTGTACTTATTATATGGTTGCTTAATGGTTTTTTTTGGTATATTTTCCTGACCTTAAATGTGGTTTCTATTTTGATATTGATACCTCATATCACCCTAGTACCTTTAGGTCCTTTACCTTAATCACAGAATCTTCGTATTATTGCAGGAAGTCACAAGAATCAAGAGAGAGCATCCAGATGACAACCACTGTATAGTCAATGGTCGGGTAAAAGGCCGTCTCAAGGTTACTCGTGCATTCGGGGCCGGGTTTCTTAAGCAGGTTAGCTTTTTGGTTTAATCTTAATGGCCATCTCTTATGTGTACAGTCAGTAATGAGGCACCTGATGTGGTCAGTATTAGGATGTGATAGCATGCATATCTGTTAGAAAGCTTATCTGTGTTATTTAGGAAAACCCAATATTGAAATGTATTGATAATAAAAAAAAAACACATATAATTTGCTGATTCGGTTTGGTGCATAAAATCTGATGGAGAATGATTTTCTGCATAAAGTCTGGTTAATTAATTTTTTAGACAGCACATATTAGAACAGCCATGTTAATGAGACCATCCGTTTCTAATTTGAATTTTGCATTCTTCCATACGGTATATTGCTTCTGACCTTATGATCAGTTGCTATTCCTTTATTATTGATGTTATGTCCTCAAATATTCTTAATGATCTAAGTATATTTAGATGAAATGCACATATACTGTAGTCATATTAACACTGAAAAGTTCTATAAAGATTCATGGTAGTTATGTTTCGGTTGATAAGTTAACGCATATGAATTTGTCTAATGTGTTAACTCTTTTATGGTTCAGCCAAAATGGAATGATTCACTATTGGAGATGTTTCGAAACGAGTTCATCGGTTCTGCACCATATGTATCTTGTGAACCTTCACTCAGGCACCATCATCTTTGTCTTAGAGATCAATTTTTAGTTCTTTCATCAGATGGCTTGTACCAATATTTTAGCAATGAGGAAGTGGTTTCTCATGTTGAGACTTTCATGGAGAAGTTTCCTGATGGTGACCCGGCCCAACACCTTATAGAGGAGCTTCTTTTACGTGCAGCCAAGAAAGCTGGTAATTTTTCTACCGTTGTTCTTGCTATATATATTTGAGTCATGATCATGAGATATAAATTAAGGGAAAGTAGAAGAACTGCGTCTAACGGATGCATACATACTAACATACCAAAACTTAACCATATTCAGATAATATGTGTTTGTCATGCTAGCTGCCTTGTATATTTTGTGATCAAAATTATATGCATTAGTTGAGTAGCCACTAGAAACGCTCAAACATTTAGGTAGCATACAATCGTGAAGAAATATTAATTCAATATCCCCATGGTTGAAAATTCAAGTCAACTTTTGTTGGTTTGAATGTTGGTGACATATTGGGTAGTTGGTAGTGAGTTGAAAGGGGACTTGGTCAAAATTTCTGGATTAAATAAGTTGACACAACAACACTTCTTGTACATATTTTTCGAAATTTATAGATGATTAGAAATAAAAACGGGTAAACGGAGGAGGTTTTCCCTATTTAGGTTACATGGGGAGGGGGAATATCTTGCCTCATATGTACGCAGCCTAACCTAGATTTCGACTAGAATATTAAATATACTAGTACAAAATATATATGAACCTAATGATCTCTTTGTCTGAATAATAGGAGGTTGTCAACACTTGATCTTGCCAAGGGCTATTGCTAACTAGTCCAATCCTCCAACCTGTTACTTCTTAGCTAAGTTGTTATCCATTTGATTGATTAGCATATGATATAACACACATGGACCCATTTCTATATAATAGGGTCGAAATAGCCCCCTCTAGCTTGAATCGTTTTTCATTTGGTTATGGGCTTGTGACACATGTATACCGTCTGGTATCCTCTTTCAGTACAATTAGTTAATTTTGTAATCTAGTGTTTTGGTTACCGTGGTGTCCAATTTTGACCGAATAAATCCACGGGGCTTGATTTCACCGCCACATTACCCCAAAGCGGGTAAAGCTCATCCTAAAGGGAAACTGGTGCGGCCTCACTATGAGTGATCACACCAAGATTGGTTTCAAATTGAGACCTCCCATTGTTTGGCCAAAGTACCCAGGCTGAAAACCAGCATAACCACATAGGTCCCTGTTAGTTCTAGATCTGATGAAGGATGATTGGTTGCTTTTCCTGGCTATAATATTCATATAGTAGAAGTATGAAATAAGTTAGGTAAAAAGGCGAAGTCAAGGCGACATGCCTATGTATTTGCCCAAGGTGAGAGGTGAAAAAAGGCGATCACCCGAGTGAACTAAGCTGTTAAGTTATGCTAGTAATGTATGTCACATGATCTAACATAAAAAATAAAAAATAAAAATTGAAGGCATAATATGATGATATAAAACATGCATACCTTTTAAGATAGTCGTGTTATAGAGAATAAACCCAAAATAGATAAGCTTTAAAAGAACAGATCACTCATAACTAAGTAAAAATCTTAATGTTTTAAAAGTCTAACACTCTACAGTCTAATCATAAGTCACAATCACTAGTTTCCAAGTTACCCTATACCCTCCCCACTTTTCAGATCCACATCATCATTCATTAGATCCTCGATAATTAGGAATTTATAATAAAGCCGTTAGTGAACCAAAACCCTAAATCTCAACAAAGGCGATCACCCTCTCGCCTAATTAACAAAGGCTTTTGCCTCTGTAAAACGGCACACATGAGGTATACAAAGGTGACCTTAATGAAAATGCCTCGCCTTATTTGCCTTTAACTACAATATATGAATGTTGAATTTTTCTGTCAAAGAAATCAGCATTACCATCTCCTAAAATGTTAGTACTTTTTAGTGTCTTGATTTCTTGATTTAGTTGGTACTATAGGCATTTTATACCCTCTATATTAATGGGTCGATTCAGGTTATGTCTAACTAGTCAATAGTTAACTGAAAGTGTATACTTGGTGCATAAAGCCTTCTAAATTATTTTATTCAGAAGTTTACTTTGTTATAGAAATAATATATAGATTGTTGTCATAAATGACTTTTAATATTAATAACAATTTTAGAAGTGTTGTACAAAACTACAAAAGTTACTTTTTTCGACTGCTGATCTAACCTGCCTACCCACCCATATTGCCATCCTAGTTTCGCATTGTGTCAAATTTGTAGTGAATTGCTCGATAAATCGTGTTCTACTTCTATTATTGTTATCAGCATGTGTCTCTTGCAGCTCCCTCTATTGGTGCTTGTGTTAAAATGGAAGTTTTTATGTCTACCCACAGGGATGGATTTGCATGAATTGCTGGACATCCCACAAGGCGATCGTAGGAAGTACCATGATGATGTCACTGTCATGGTCATTTCTTTAGAAGGGCGAATATGGAAATCATCAGGGAAATACTTGTGAAACATCCTTTTGTACATCCATTTGTAAAACACTAATTTTGATCTTGACCCATGAGGCTAAAGCCCTGCAAGCTGAGTAGAGAGTTCAACCCTTATAAAAGGGTCTTCGAGCATCGGGTCATTTCACATATTTACAAAGAAAAGAGTGCCGGGTCAAACCGACCCACATTTGATGGGAGACTCGAAACCGGATGCTCTAAGAGTTGGTTGATGATAGGGAAGATTAGAAAAATGCCGTTTTTTAGGTGGGGGTTGGGAACCATGGACATTTTTTGGTTCTGACAGAGAGATATGATGGTGGGTAGCGCCAGGGGGTTATTTTTTTGTTATAGATAGTGGGGTTTTTTAGTGGAAAATGAAGATATGTAATTTTTTCCAGTTATTTATCTATTTTTATTTTTTTGGCAAAAAGATGATATAAATGAGCTAATCCTATCCGTGTTAAAGAATGGAAAAGTACAAAAGGAAGAATACATCGATTAAACATCTCAGAGAAATTCGAAAGAAAAAAATGGATTGCATCAAGAAACCCATATTGATGACTTGGGTGAAAGAAAATAAAGTAAATGTTAGGTTACTAACAGAATGTCTTATGGTGGTTTGACTGGTTTTAATCGTTTTTCACCTGTATTTTGTTGGCACAAAACAATATGAAGCATGTGGAATGGATGTGGAGCAGTTCTCCAATTCCAATTTGCATAAGTCAAAGGGTCACCACGTATCATGTATGATAATCTAAGATGAACGTGATAGAAAAGTAACCATTCAAGAATGGAATGAAGAACCAATTTGTGAGGTTATTATTCGTGCCATTTAATAATTAGATTAAAGGGTTAATAATAATTTAATTACCAAAGGTTCACTTTTTTTTTTCTTTCCCTTTTCCGGTTTAAAAGCTCAAGGATTAGACTATGAGAATACTACTTGAAACCATTTATGTTAAAATCTTTATAAGTTAGATGATGAAACTAGAAAACATTAAAAGGGCAAAATCATTATAAAAGATAAATTGTATTATATTATACAATCAAATTTTTGGAGTATGAGAATTTTAAAATGTAGAATTAAATAATTAGAAAAAACATTAAACGGTTAAAATGAAAAAAAAAAGTGAAACTTTTAGGTACAAACAATTATCAACCTTAGATTAAATTTGAGACCTACCCGTATTTATTACATGTGATAACAAATACTAATTTAATGCGATAGCAATTAAAGATCACACGTAATAACAATTTAATATCACCAAAATATCACATGTATAACATGTGATCATTATACAATTATTGACTGGTGTTTATTCACATGTAGTAACATTTCGTTATTTTATTCACATGCGATTGTATATGCAATCCGATGTAATATCAAACCTACAAAATTTTATAACAAGTGATTACAACTAGTATCACTTGTGATAAGATCTAAGATAAAATGAGATAACTACTATAATATAGTTATCATAAAAAAATATTATTGATTGATGTGTAACCAAATGTAGTTTCTTTTTTATGTTCAATTTATATGTGATAGTAACTATGTGATAATTGATACTCCCTCCGTCCCAAATTAAATGTCTGGTATCAGTCTTCACGGAGTTTAAGAAATTACTTTGTCAGGTAGTACATATGACAGTTTTACCCTTGCTTTTTTGCACGGACTCCCATGTATCAGTTTTGAGTGAGGGTTAAATGGTAAAGTGGATATGCTATTTTTGGAAGTGGACACTTATTTTGGGACAGACTAAAAAGGAAATGTGGACACTTATTTTGGGACGGAGGGAGTATTATTTTTGATGTTCCATTCACGTGTTGTATCTATAATCAAATATAAATTCAAATATTCAATCCTACAAAATTTTATCACATGTGATAATAACTAATATCATGTGTGATAACAATTAATATCACATATGATCGTATATATTATTGATTCGTGTTTAAACACATTTAGATACTTTTTAGTGTTCCATTTACATGTAATTGTATCGGTGATTAGATATAACTTTTAAATTTAAAAGAATTTATGACATTTGATTACAAACAATATCACATGTGATAAGAATTAAATATCGTATGTGATCATATATATTAATTATTGAGTGTGCAATCATCAGGGCCGGCAAATGAATTCGAGAGGTCCCGTGCAATATAAGAAAAAGGGGCCTCGAATAGACAAAAAAAAAAAAAATTCAAACATATATATAGAAAAATGCCTTATTACTACGAGAATTATATAAAGATACAAAAATACAAAGTCATTATCTAACAATTCGGAAAACTTACTATTTTCGTTTTTATTAGAAAGAGCTATTCTCCGAGCATTATTCGAAAAAACATTGTTGATTATACCTTCTATAGTAGATTAATATCAATTGAAACTCTTGTGACATTGTTGAACGCAATTTAAATATGACTTTAACTATTCAAGTTTTAAAAAACTTCTTTTTACGCTTGCTACACTTAGAGGAATAGTTAACAATACTCTATATACAATAATCAGATCCGTTTCAGATAATTTAGAATTGCAATAGGTCTCATATTGACACAAGAAAATAAATTTTTAAGCAATTCGAACTCCACATAGAATTCGTTTCCAGTCCACTCTTTGTGAGCGCCTTTTCAAAATAACTACAACAAGGCCTAAGACTCTTGTCCTCAAAGAAGTGCAACTTGTAAGAAGTAAGCAAGAAACAAAAAGTCTTGTCACACTCTTTGTATTGTTCGAATTTTTTTTAAAAGAAATAATTGATTGATCATTAACGCACAAGAAATAATTGAACATATACTAGTTATAGCAATTTTCATAAAATTTGGAGGCCCTCAAATTTGGATGGCCCTGTACGCTGGCATATACAGCATATGCCAGTATCCTCCACTGGCAATCACATGTAGTTACTTTTTAGTGTTATGTTCACATGTGATTGTAATCACACGTAATTTCAAATCAACAAGTATTTATCGAATGTAATTACAACTAATATCACATTTGATAACAACTATAACAACATGTTTGGTGTTTTATTCACACGTGTTTTTATCTGTAATCAGATGTAAAGTACAAATCTAAAAGTATTTACCACGTGTGATTACAACTATAATCACATGTGATCATAATTATTATCGTTTTGGTGTTTGATCACATGCGATTGTAAGCTGCAACATCCTCTTTTTGGGCCCAGGAGAAATTGGTAATTTCTTTATTTTATATTATTATTTAATTATGTTTTGGATATTATTTATATTATGTGAATAATAGAAAATAATAGGTCAATTGATTAAATGACTTATTGTGAATAGTAAAATATTATTTCTTTTAAATTATTGTAGATGTCGGTAAAATAAAAGATTTATTCTAGCAAATATTTTTAGGTTCCAGACAATAGGTTTGGAAGGGGGAATAATATTACATCACTTATACTGGGGTCGGTTAGTTAGGCCGACCTAACTTATATCATTTCCCCAATTTCCTTTTCACTCTCAAGAACACACATACACTTTCAAGAGAATTGATTAATCTGTTTCAAACAAAATGGAAGCTGTGATTTGGTGTTATCATCTGTAATTCATCATCTTCTTCTTCATTTGGCTCATCTCAATTCCCCATTTCAATTGTAAGTTGCGTTTCTTGAACTTATGAGCTACTTAATGAATTAGGTAGAAAGAAAATGGATACATGTATGAATATTTATGCTTGAATGATTGATTGTTACTGAGTTTGTTTAATCATCATCATCATCAACTTGTTACTATCTTGATTGTAAGTTGATTTTACCCACTTACACATATATGTTTCAGTTTGGTTGGAAGTAGGTTGAACAATTGATGCATGTGTAGAATTTGTGGTTAGATGATGTTGATTGTTGATGTATTATGTTTATGGATGATATTTGAAGTCATTTGATAGATAAAATCGTGTATTTCAACTGAATTGGGTGAAAATTGGGATTTGGGTTCGAGCTGATATTGTGCAGGTTTGGGTTTAATTGCTGTAAAACGCAGAAACGCAATCCCAGCCATCATGTCCGGATCGCGTTCCTCAGTGTAAAATTACATCAGCTTGATTTTGTTCTTGAGAACGCGATCCTGGCCCTCCTTCTGGATCGCGTTTGTAAGTTAAAATCGGTTACAAAATGTTTTGACCCAATAGAACGCGATCCCACCTCGATTTTCCTGGATCGCGTTTGTACGTGTTAATCTGGTCAACTCAAAATCCTTCAGGGGAACACGATCCAGACCACCTGCCCGGATCGCGTTTCAATGTGAAAACCGGTAACAGAATGGTCTTGGTCAGTGGAACGCGATCCCATCACCTTATGCCCGGATCGCGTTTACCTGTTTTAAGTTGACAAATTTGATAACTTGTGACTTGTACACTTATGTTATTTAAATAGTATTGTGAGTATATTATGTGCACATATCTGACATTATATACTTGGGTAGATTATAACGACTTATAAATGAGATACTAATTTTGGGTTTTTGTAACACCCCAAATTTCAGGAAATTAATATCGTACGCGGATATATTTTTATTACGAAATATTATTATGTAGATAACGAGATATAGTGAAAAACGTAAACGGTTTTACCAGTTCCAGACTGTAAAAATAAAGGGAATAAATTAATTAAACCGACTTGGATATATATGTACGTATGAATGAGTTTATCTCATTCATGTTCCAGAGACAAAGTAAGAAAACACAGGGACGATTCATATATCAATTCCAAGGTTTCAATCATCAAATTTAATCTTCAATTCAAGGTTTCTAAGGTTTAATTCATCTCTTCTAATCATCAAGAACATCAAGTAAGTTGAATTCTTCATGGTTTTAACCTAGGGTTTTAAGCTTTCATGGGGTTTTGATGGGTTTTGTAAAAGTGAGGGTTTTAATCCGAAATTTAAGCTAGAAATTGATTGAATTGTTGTTTATTAGTGTTATTAAGCTTGTAGGTAATTATATAACATGTTGAAAGTGATGAAATCATGATTTAGTGTTTATGAGAAATTCTAAGGTTTATGCTAAATTGTATGGAATGATAAAATAAGTTTAAATACATGATTAGTAATGCTAATAGAGTATAATTATGAAGATAGAACATGAATTCAAAGTAGTAAAGTTGATAAGTGATGAATTATTGAAAGAGTGTTCATGGTGATTCATGTGTATTATGTTAAGATTATGTTAATGAGTTTAATTATGAAATTAGTGATACTTATAGAGTATGATTATGATGATGAATATTATGTGGTAAGAGTTTGATTAGTGAAAACTTATAAGTGATCATATGATGAAGTCTAGTGTAGTTAACTAGAGAATCAAAGTAAGTGTAATCAAAGTGGGGGAGGGATTGAATATGATTGAAGTTGATAATTATTAGTGTCTAAAAGTGTCGTTATGATTATGTGTTTATGCAATAGGTGACTAGAGACATGGAGGCTTATGATGATCAAGATGTAGAAATTGTCATCTAAGAGATTGTGGTGAGTGATACGGGGGTTAAACAGGTGATGTGATTGTGTAGTACCGGATAGCTTGCGGGCTAGAGGTTTACACAATCAGGAATAAGTTATTTGTTTATGTTTGTTTATTTATGTTTATTGCTTAATTTAGTTGTTGTGTTAAATTACTTGTTTATGTTTATTTGTTATGTGATTAAATGATTTTTTATAAGAAAAGTAGTGATTATCTCATTAGCTTGATGATAGCCAAGTAATGAGATTGTCACTTGCTTAAAGGTAAAGGAAAAGAATCGGTGATGAATAGTGTATGATTCGATTGTGTTGGATCCGAATTGCTTTCAAGTAAGAGGCTACACAATCGGGTGGAAGATGACTTGTTGATATATGTGGATTAAATAGTGATTATGTGGTGAACCGTGTATGAATTGGTTGTATGTGTTTTCGGATAGCTTCCGAGCTAGAGGATCATACAATCAAGTGAGAGTTGCATGTTGTGTGTGTTTAAGATTATGTTAAAAAGGTGTTGTTGATTAGTGACTTGATTGTTATTGGTTAATGATTATGTGTAATGATTCAGTGGTGATCAGAGAGTTAACTGCGGTTAACACAGTGTTCAGTGTTTAGTGTTCAGTGTTCAGAGCCCAGTGAATTTGTACTTATGTATTGTGTTGATATGTGCTAAGTGTTATGTGTGTATTGCTTGTTTGATTGCCTGTGTACTCACTAAGCAGTTGTGCTTACCCGTTTCAGTGTTTATGTTGTAGGTTGATGTTACGCTAGCGACATGTGGATAGAAGGGTTATGAGAAGCTAGTGACATGGATATGGAGCATGCTTATGGTTAGAATATCCTTCTTTATTTTGAATTGTTGTTTTGATGCTCAATTGTGTAAATCGCCCAAACAATAAGTTTTCGAATTAAAAATGTTGGTCAATGTATAGTAGTTGACTTTGAAAGTCAAACAGATTTATGGTGTCTAGTGTATGTGGTTGTCAAGTGTATGAAGTCTTATGATTGGTTTGGTTTGGGTCGAAGTGGTGAAAAATGATTAAGTATCGAATGTGAATTGGTTGGTCAAAGATGAAGTTGAAAAATAGTCAACAATGTTGTAAGAGTCAAACATGTGTGGTATTGGGTAATGTGGGGGTGTTATGTAGTAGATTTGGTGAAAGTGTCTAAATGGACACCAAAACGGGTCAAAAGGGTTAAATCGGGTTAGAATGTACTTATGTGGGTTTGGTCAATGGTGTTAGACTTGTTTTGGTATGTTGATCATGTGTGCAAAAAGTTAGAGTTCAAGTGTTCATGGTTTGTGATTTGAGTTGTAGTCAAAAAGTGGTTAAAATGGTCGAAAAATGGTTATATGTCCGTTTTCTCGTAAAACGTGAATTTTGGAAAAGTGCAAAAATAGAAAGTTTCATTGTGGCATTATGGAGGTGCCTGCAAAATTTCAAAGTCTAAGTGTTTGCGAGTAAAAAGATATGCGCGTCGGAAATTTGTATTTTGGTATTAGTTTGTGCTGCCTGATTCCTGGGGAATCGGAGTCATTCATGAGGAATCTGAAATTTAGTTCTAACAGCAACCCTGATTCTTGGGGAATGAGAGTCATTCCTGGGAAATCCGAATCCAAGTGTTAACAACATGTCTGATTCCTGAGGAATGTGAGTCATTCCTGGGGAATCTCTTGTAAATTCAACATTTTGTTATTTGAGTCATTATTTGATTAAGGGAATGATATAACTAGTCTATAATGTCATATTTTAGATGTGGGACCTAATCGAGTATGTTTCAGTGAGTTAAAAAAAAATGGTTCTGTTTTCGGGGCGTTTCAGTTTTGGTTGTGTTCTCAGATAAACTGAAGACTCAGTAATATAAGATCTCTGAGTGGAGACTGTGATCGTCAGGGTGAGTGGATCAATGACTCTCAGTCTACATTAGTTGTAACAATCTGGTTACAACGGGTAAACTTGGTTTTACTGCTTATACTGTTATGTTTACATATTGCCATGAGAATCGTGGATTATGTGAATTGTTCAGAGGTCAACATGGATTGGGTTTGGGTACTATTACTTGGACAACATTAGTGTTTTGTACATGTGTTGTTTATTGAATTGGTGTTGTAGGAAGTAATAGTACCAAACTATCGGTTAGATCACTGAATTGGCCTTCAGTGGTTGTAAGTGTTACTTGGGGGCCACCGCGGCAGTAGGGTTCCTCAAGGACCACTGATCCTCTTTGAAGCTAGTTGTTTATGATGCTTAGCTGTAAACAATTGTTAATCTGAGTTAGGTTGATAGTTGAGGATCTATTCACTTAGCTTTGTGCTAATCCCCCTCATTACTTCTTGCAGGTTGTGCTTTTGATTGTGGGTAGCAAGAAGTTTGGGTTTTGATGGAATGTTTGACGGCTCTCACTTTGGATTTTATAAACATGTTAATGGTTTAAACATTATATTATGAATTGATATAACACCTAAACGTAGTTGTAACACCCTCCCCCTGAGCCCACTGGGCTCACGCGGTCCACAGCTGGGCCTGAGGAGCAATGTTAATATAAACCCACTGGGCCAGGTCTGCAGCCCAATGCACCCCAACCACATCACCTATGGATTTCACCAATAGGTAGGTTGTTGAGTCTCGAACCTGAGACCCCTTTAATACTAAGTCTTACCACTTAGTATCACCAATTGAGCTGCAGCTCAATTGGTGATACTAAGTGGTAAGACTTAGTATTAAAGGGGTCTCAGGTTCGAGACTCAACAACCTACCTATTGGTGAAATCCATAGGTGATGTGGTTGGGGTGCATTGGGCTGCAGACCTGGCCCAGTGGGTTTATATTAACATTGCTCCTCAGGCCCAGCTGTGGACCGCGTGAGCCCAGTGGGCTCAGGGGGAGGGTGTTACATAAAAAGTGCAGCTCAATTGGTGATACTAAGTGGTAAGACTTAGTATTAAAGGGATTCAAGTTCGAATCCAACAACCTACCTGGGAGGTGAATTCCTCAGGTGATGTGGTTGGGGTGTATTGGGCTGCAGACCTGACATTGCTCCTCAGGCCCAGCTGTGGACCGCGTGAGCCCAGTGGGCTCAGGGGGAGGATGTTACATAAAAAGTGCACTTTTTTGTAACATCCTCCCCCTGAGCCCACTGGGCTCACGCGGTCCACAGCTGGGCCTGAGGAGCAATGTCAGGTCTGCAGCCCAATACACCCCAACCACATCACCTGAGGAATTCACCTCCCAGGTAGGTTGTTGGATTCGAACTTGAATCCCTTTAATACTAAGTCTTACCACTTAGTATCACCAATTGAGCTGTAGCTCAATTGGTGATACTAAGTGGTAAGACTTAGTATTAAAGGGATTCAAGTTCGAATCCAACAACCTACCTGGGAGGTGAATTCCTCAGGTGATGTGGTTGGGGTGTATTGGGCTGCAGACCTGACATTGCTCCTCAGGCCCAGCTGTGGACCGCGTGAGCCCAGTGGGCTCAGGGGGAGGATGTTACAGTAGTGTTGTAATTATTATGGTGACTTAACTTTTAATTATCATGTATAAATGGATTGCCACCTTTGGGTTGTATTATATGCAATATAAGATGTAATGAATTAATTAGGCGCTTCCGATTAAAAAAAAAAAAAAACTGGTCTTGAATTGAAGGGTGTTATATAAGCTTTCATCATATGCGAATTTTATAATCACATGTTATTAGTTTCATTTGACAATTTAAAAATTCAAGATATAAAAATTCAATTTTTATTTCATGTAATATTACAAAAGATGTGATACTATACATGCACAGTTTTTAAAACCTACCAAAAACAAAGAACAAAAGTTGTCATAAATATATCATGTGAGTTTTCTGACCGAAAGGAATAAAAACATTGAATTTTATGGTGTAATTTCTACAATTTATTAACTATCTGTTTTATAAGATATTTAATTTAAAAGTGCATAAGAGGAAAGTGGAGTTTTGAAAAATGACTTCTATAAATGAAGTATTATCATCGGTACTTGCATTCTCATCAAACTTTTTTACTCATTTAAACTTGACTCAAACAATTTGTAATAAGAAAAAATATGTACTTCTGAATATCAACTCTACTTGCTTATCAAGTTTAAAAAACAAACATATGAACCAAAAAAAAAAAAAAATCAAGCCAACCAACACACCTACTACAATTACATAAACATAGTCGTTATTTTTCTATTAGCACCAAAAACAAAACATATATTCGGTAAGAAAAACAAAAGGCAATACAAAGACTCCTAAATTTCAAAAAAACCTTAAAATATTTTTAAAAATTGACCATCAAAAACCTTTTTTTTCCTCCTTTTTAAATAATCTACCCACCCTCTTAGGAATGGCAATGGGGCGGGTTCGGTGCAGGGGTGTCAGCCCCAACCCCACCCCAAACCCCAACGGGGTATTATCGGGGCGGTCCATCCGGGGAATTGCTTACCCCAATGTCCAACAGGGTCTTATCGAAGTAACTTATTGAGCATTTGGCTCTTTAAATCGTAACCAAGTACTCGGCGAGACCAATTAATACATTGTAAATATTATTGTAATTAAAAAAGTTATAAATAAATATATTTATCGATGATATTAGTTATTTATAAATATAGAATAATTATTATATATACATATATTTCAATTATTATATATACATATATATATCGGGGCGGAGCGGGGCGGGGATGATACTACTCAACCCCAACCCCAAGCAATCCCCAATCCGATCCAAAAGTGCGGGGTTCGGGGATCCCATCGGGTTCAGATTTTTTTGCCATCCCTACACCCTCTCACTCACTCTGTATATACTTTTATTTATATTTCCACACACAGAAAATAAAAGTCACCCCCCTTCAATTTTTCTTTCCCATTTTCAACTTTCTCATCAGTCATCAGTCATTACCCCCAAAAAAACATTACAAAACGCAAAACTTTATAAAATATATAAAATATATAATTTAAAATATTAACATTAATCAACACCTTCTTCACCATCACCCCCACCATTTTCTCTCTCTAAAACCCACCCTACACTTTCTCTCTCTAAAACCCACATTTCATTTTCTAACACCAACAAAATCAAATCAAATCAAATCAAATCAAATGTGATGGGAGCTGGATTCTCGTGCTTCATTCCTGATACATCAAAACGACGTCGTCAGCAACAACCTGACTTGATTTTCACACCCACTGAACCTCTTGACGAAACCCTAGGTCATTCCTTTTGCTACGTTCGTTCCTCAGCTCGTTTTATGTCACCGACCAACTCCGATAGATTTATTTCGCCGTCGCAATCCTTACGGTTCTCACCGCCACATGATTCCTCTAGGTCACGCCAATTTAAAGCCATTTCTGGTGCTTCGGTAAGTGCTAATACTTCAACTCCACGAACTGTACTTCAATTAGATAATATTTACGATGATGCTACCGACTCTGTTGCTGTTGGCGGTGGTGTTAAGTCTAGTATAGTTAATGGTTTTGAAAGTACGTCGTCCTTTAGTGCTCTTCCGCTTCAACCGGTTCCGCGAAGCGAAACCGGTTCCGGAATGGCGTCAGGTTTGATTGAGAGGGCTTATTTTATGTCTGGACCAATTGAACGCGGTGCGTTATCCGGTCCATTAGACAGAAACTGTATCACTGCGGATACTAATAATGGTAGTGGTAATGGAGTGCCGTTTTCGGCTCCATTGAATAGTGGCATGTATGCTAAGAAGAAGAGGAAGATGAGGATTCCAGGGATTCGGAAGGCGTTTCATCGGCCGTGGGTGGTACCGGTGAGGAATTTTGTTGGAAGTCGGAAGGAAAATGTGGATGATTTGGGAAAAGGGAGATATGAGATGAATGTGAAGAATGAGACAGATTTGCAATGGGCGTTGGGGAAGGCGGGGGAGGATCGGGTACATGTGGTTGTATCGGAAGAACATGGGTGGTTGTTTGTCGGGATTTATGATGGATTTAATGGTCCTGATGCTCCTGAGTTTTTGATGGGGAATTTATATAAAGCTACATATAAAGAACTCGAGGGCTTGTTTTGGGATTCTGAGGAAACGTCGGTGGGTCAAGAAAATGTAGCAAAAGTTGGTAGATTGGAGTCGGAGATTGGTGGGTCGATGAAGAAAGTTACGTTTCAATCGGGAGGGGAAATCGAGACTAGGAGGAAGAGGTTATGGGAGTATCTTGCTCAGGAAGAACCTGAAGACGGTCTTGATCTTTCTGGTTCAGAGAGATTTGCATTTTCGGTGGATGATGCACTAGATGTAAGTAAAACTACGTCGGGAGTTAGTAGGCGGTCATTGATGTTGTCAAAGTTAAGAAATGGGTTCACTAAGAATAAGGAAGGTGGTAAATTTTTTGCTTGGAGGTTTGGGCTGGATGCGAAAGAGCAGAAGGAAGTGGAAAATCGAATAGAGGAAAGAAGTAATGCTGGAAGAACTGGTAGCATGAAGAAAGTTGGCCCGGTAGATCATAATTTGGTTTTGAGAGCAATGTCTCGGGCTTTGGAAGCAACCGAGCTTGCGTATTTGGATATGACTGATAAGGTTATGGATCAGTATCCCGAACTTGCACTTATGGGTTCTTGTTTACTCGTTGCGTTGATGAGAGACGAGGATGTGTACGTGATGAATTTAGGAGATAGTCGGGCGATTGTTGCACAACATGAAGAGGCTATACAAGAAGTTGGTTCATCTAGGACTGGGGATAGTGGGGTGGTTGTGGAGGGTATTGTTGAATCAATAGATGCTCTTGAAAACGGGAATGATAATGTAAATGATGTTCTTGCTCATGATATGAAGTTGATGGCGTTGCAACTATCTACTGATCACAGCACGAGCATAGAAGAAGTAAGTTAAAATGTGCTACATTACGATGGTTCTTACTAACCCTTTTGAACCTTATTCTGTTGGTTTTACTTGATGGTCTATAAAACTAATGAACTCTAAGTCAAATCTATAGCGATTTGTTAAACCGGGGTGCTTTGAACTTTTCCAAGTAGCCTATTAAGTATTGTTTATGTCTTATATCATGATGGCTGCATCACGTAGCTCCCACTCCCTCATTATTGACTTGTGTTTCTTTTGTCTTTAATTTATTTTGATGTTAATTAAGCTAAGAACTCATATAGTTATGCAACATGATGGTATCCCAAAATCATTTTTGATCTCTAATAATTATGTGCTGTGTAAACATAAGGTTGGCTGTTTAAATCAACAATTTGAATAATCATGTAGCTAGTATTGAATATCCGCATCGTGTATTATTATATAAAATTAAAACAAAAGTGTCTTATATATTCTTTGCTTAGCATCTTTGGCTTTTGATTCTTTTTTAACTAGCAAGGAAAGAATAACGTAGACGTATTAGAGTTATCATTAGTTTCAACCCACTTTTTTTTTTTTTTGTTGAAAGGAGGTAGATATAATGAGAAAGCTTCCATGTGACAACACTCTTTTGATTAATAGAAGTTATGTGAGATGGTTGCGTCTTAAATGAATTTTGTTGGTATATCTTCCTGACCTTAATATCATATAAACTGTGGTTTCTAATTTGCTATTGATACCCGATAATCACCCTAAATATAATAGTACATTAATTGCAGAATTTTTGTATGATTGCAGGAAATCATAAGAATCAAGAATGAGCATCCGGATGACAACCATTGCATAATCAATGGTAGGGTAAAAGGCCGTCTCAAGGTCACTCGTGCATTTGGGGCTGGATTTCTTAAACAGGTTAGCATTTTGGATTATTCTTTAGGGCTCTCTCATAATTGTGTAATCAGTTTTAAGGCATCCAATCTGGTCAATATAACATCTGGCTTTTCTGTCACATTCAAAGAAAACACAGTATTACAATGTAATGATAATAAAAAATGGATTTCTAAGAAAATGATACTCCATAATAATTTTATTATAGCATTTGCTGATTTTATTTGGTGAACAAAATTTGAAATTTCTGCATTATATTTGATCAGATAATATCTGTATTTAGAAGAGCCATGTTAATGAGACCATCTGTTTCTAATTTAAAATTGTTGGTTCTCCCATGCGTCCAATGCTTCTGAATCTTATGACCAGTTCGCATTCCTTTGTTGTTGATGTAATTAAAGCTCCTCACATCATTTTAATGCTCAAGTATATTTTGATGAAAAGCAAAGATACTCTAGTCATATTAACTTCAGGAAGTTCTATAAAGATTCATGGTAGTTATATTTCATTTGATAAGTTAATGCATGTGAATTTGTCTAATGTGTTGACTTGTCAATGGTTCAGCCAAAATGGAACGATTCATTACTGGAGATGTTTCGAAATGAGTATATCGGTACTGCACCTTATGTATCTTGTGAACCTTCACTCAGGCACCATCATCTTTGTCCTAGAGATCAATTTCTAGTTCTTTCATCAGATGGATTGTACCAATATTTTAGCAATGAGGAAGTGGTTTCTCATGTTGAGAGTTTCATGGAGAAGTTTCCTGATGGTGACCCTGCCCAACACCTTATAGAGGAGCTTCTTTTACGTGCAGCCAAGAAAGCTGGTAATTTTCCTAATCTTTGACATTGTTCTTGCTATTTGAGTCGTGACCATGAGATTTAAACTAAGGGAAAGTAGAGAAACCCTGTTTAACGGATGCATGAATACTAACATACTAAAACTTCTCAATCATTTCTAGTATTATGAGTTCGTTACACTAGCTGCTTTATATATTTTCTGAAGGAAATTAATTTGCGTTACTCGAGTAGACACTAAAGATGCTGACATTTAGGTGGCTTACAACCATGAAGAAAGTCTAATTCTATATCACCATGGTTGAAAATTCAAGCTAACTTATGTTGGATTGAATGGCGGTGACAGATTGAGTGGTTGGTAGCGAGTCCAAAGGGGACTGTGTCAAAATGTTTGGATCCCACCGACACGTCTATTACGTCTTTCTTCAAATTCATAGATAATTTAAATTTTAAATATAAATAGCAAAACTATATCAACCTAATGATCCCTTTTCTTAATCTTGCTATGGGCTATTGCTAACTAGTTCAACCTGTTATTTTTAGCTAAGTTTATATCCGTCCGATCCATTAGCATTAATTATAATCCAAATTAACCCATCTCTATATAAATGGGTTGAATTTGCCCCCTCTACCTTGACCTTTTTATCAATTTTTATATCTCCGTGTCTTGGTACTAGTGGGATTTTGTACCCTAGTTATTTATGAACGGGTCGATCCAGGCTGTCTAACTGGTCAAAAGTCACCGGAAAGTGTATTTATAATGCATAAAGCCTCATATAGATCTGTTTATTCAAAAGTTTAGTTTGTAATGGATATAATAATATAATATTGTTAATCATATACTCCGTATGATACTTCTATACTATAGAAACTTTAGAAATGATAGGACAAATTACAAATGTTGACTTGTTTTAATTGATGATCCAACCTGCTGACCCACCCAATCTGCCACCTCAGTTTCCCTATTGTGTCAAATCTGTAGTGAATTGGTTGATAATAATGTGTTCACGTTATTATCATGTTGTACTTCTATTATTGTTACCTGTGCACACATAGCATGTATCTCTTGCAGCTGCCTCTATTGGAATTTGTGTTAAAATGGAAGTTTTTATGTCCCCACAGGGATGGATTTGCATGAATTGCTGGACATCCCACAAGGTGACCGTAGGAAGTACCATGATGATGTTACTGTCATGGTCATATCTTTAGAAGGGCGAATATGGAAATCATCAGGAAAATACTTGTGAAACAACTTTCGTACATCCATCTACAAAACACTAATTTTACAGCTTGACCCGTGAGGCTATAAGCCCTGCAAGCTGAGTCGAGAGTTCAACGCTTATAATCGGGTCTGCAAACATCAATCAGGTCATCTTATATAACTACAAAGAAAAACATGTCGGGTCAAAGCGGCCCACTTCTGATGGGAGACCTGAGTTGATGATGGAGAAGATTAGAAAGATGGCCCTTTTTTTTTTTTTTGGGTTTTTAAAATTTTGTTTAGGTAGGTGTTGGGGGTGGTAAAGAATGGACATTTTTCACTTGATGGTTTTTTTTTGCATAGATGGAAATTGTTGTTCTGAAAGAGACATGATGGGGGGTGGGGGTTATCTTTTTGTTATAGATAGTGGAGTAGTTATTTAGTTGGTAAAATGAAATGAAGATATGTAATTTTTGATGGGTGGGGTTTATTTACACCCATGAGGTTTACAAATTTACATGCCAAAAGCCCACTGTTGAGATGAAAATGGATGGATAAAAAGCCCACTGTACATGTTATTATTTCACAGCAGTATCATCTAAACTCTAAAGCACCAAGAAATCAGTATTGTAACTTTTTTTAAACAACCTTCTTGATTTATTAGCGCCTTAGCAGTATTTACTAAACTACTGACTAGTTTTAGCTTACATACATGACACTTGTACTATTAGTTGGAGATACATACGTAAAGGTGTTACACAGTGGCTGTGTTACAAATTGAAAAGCAAACCTCATAGCCGAAATTGTGTTACCAGGAATTAGCTTCAGTTGGCATGCGACTTGTAGTATTAGGAATAGCTACCACTGAGGTCTGAGCATAATGGCTTATAATATGTACTGTACTGCTAAACATAAAATATTCTGAAATCTATCTAGTCTAGTCTAGTACATAACTCCTCAAAGATAAAACTAAACACAAGCAAACTATATAATCATCGAAAATAATCGAATTATCAACTTTATAATAACTAGAATAATAAATCAGTTTATCGGACACTAGATGATATTCTTGTTCTGTTAGCTAGATGTGAAATGGAGAAAAAGTGAGCACATACAAAAAGCTTGAAGCTTGTATAAGTTATTACAAAAAGTGCCATATAAGCTCAATAAACTACTTTTTGGATCATCACTTTTATTTGGTTATAAGTAATGAAAGTGGGACTAATCCTTTACGTACTCTTTTTAGCACTCACAGAAAAGGACATTTTATTGATTATTTATTCAAATACTGTTATTGATGAATATATTATCTTATACTACGTAATAAATTTGTGTAAAACTGAAGTTTAGGATATTTCTAAATAAATTTAGCTAGATTCGAAAGACTATTGAAAGATCTAGCTAGCTTGTAATATAATGCACACGAATGTTTGAAATTTGATTAGCTTAACATGTAGTTAAAGGTATATCTTAATCATTCAATAAGTTGATTCTCTATGAGAATCACAATACATGAATAACAGATTGAATTCAACTGATTTAGAAGTTTTTAGGTCTCACATGTATATATGCATTTATGTTCGACGTTTTGTATCGAATATAAAATTCTCAATTATTATAAGTATATGTATATGCATCATACTTGTATCCTCTATATGTTGGTAAAACAAATTTTGACGTTTAGAAAAACATGATCTCGTCTCGTTGGATAAACGCTCAATAACACAATTTTACTTTACTGATGTTGGAAGCTAAAAATCCCGAGAAGAACATGTTTATAGTACTATATATAACAATCAAATTGTTGTGATCAGAATAACCAACAATTGATTTGCCCTTTCATTATCAACAAAAATATGGTATATACGTAAAGTCTAAAAACGAGTGAAACAAACTATAAAAGTAGAGTTTATATATACTCCACTTTTTATGGTGAACGGTTGCCGTGTTTAGCTTTTGGCGGGAATAAACGGTTTGGGTTGAACTCAATGGGACCCACGTCAATCGAATTTTAGCTTTCAACTTTCGGTGTTTTTTAATCCTTTATTTTATCACTATACCTTCTCATCTTACGAATTCCAATAGCTATCAATATTTGATATTATGATTGTAACATAAATTTAACATTTAACATAATAATATGATACTTTGATAGGTTATATCGATTTTGACTAATAATACATTATGAAAAATAAATTTTAGACAACGGTTGTGCATGGTTAACACAATTAATTCATTCTTCTGTTTATACACAATTTGCAAGGCTTTAAGTGGCAATGTCAAGTTTTGTTGTGGTCTGCGGTTCACAGAATCTTATTCGGTTTTCTTTTGTGCGCTTATCATCGATTCTTATTTCGTAATCTTTTCTTTAATTTCAATCATCTTTTAATTTGGGTGATGATTTATACATCACTAATATTTTGTGCACGAACTAATTAAATGTTCTTCATTGTACAATACCATAAATAAATACACTTACGGTAATGTAAAGATAAGAATCGGTATTGATTGCCGTAATACATCATACCCTTTTCTAATTTTCTATATTATCATAAATCTGAAAACTTTAATCAACATGCATATAATTATATATATAATTTTATTTTATTAAGAATGTCAACATATATATATTAATAATTTTTCTCTATAATCTATGCCTATATAAACCCTCCTATGACATTGAAGCTCCTACACTACCATCAAGCCATCAACCCTTCTTCATTGCACCCATCTTATTCAAAGACGAATATTAATAAATTAACTTCAATTTTAACCAAATTTAAAAACCTTACAACCTTTGCAACTGTTTCATCATCTGGGTGTTTTCAAGATCAAAGCTTTTTTTGAATCTAAGCAGTTTAACCACCTGGGTTCTCTAGAACTTGATCATCTTTATTCAAATTCCATCTTTTCTAGGGGTGTTTATAACATCACCAAGAAACCACTGAAGTTTCTAAGGAAAATGATAGTGAACAACGGATGCATACTACGTAAATTATTTGCAATTCTTGAAAAGAAATTCTGTGTTGAAAAAAGTTTTTATTTCTGGATATTTCAGTTTTTTTCTAGTTTTAGCTGCAAGATTTCTTGGTGCAATTTGGGTACTTGAATTCTGGTCTATTTTTACCAGTTTATCTGTAATATTTCCGTAGTAGATAAAGAAACTTTAGGAGAATAAATGGGAAGTGCATCACTGCCACCAGGGTTCCGATTCCACCCCACAGACGAAGAATTGATCGGATATTACTTGAAAAGAAAGGTTGAAGGATATGAAATTGAACTTGAAGTTATTCCGGTTGTTAAGTTATACACGTTTGATCCATGGGAATTACCTGGTAAATTATTCATGTTATTAAATTATGTTTTATGTCAAAGACTTTATGAACTTGGTTTAAAAGTTTAATTATAGTTTAATTTTAACCTTTAGTTGTGCTATCTAATCAAATATGTGAATGGTGAATGACAGAAAAATCATTCCTTCCAAAGCATGATATGGAGTGGTTCTTCTTTTGTCCTCGAGATCGCAAATACCCAAATGGATCACGCACAAATAGAGCTACGAATGCTGGCTATTGGAAAGCCACTGGAAAAGACCGAAAAATCCTTAGCCAATCATCTGTTGTAGGGTACCGCAAGACCCTTGTCTTCTATCGTGGGCGAGCCCCTTTTGGTAATCGCACAAGTTGGATCATGCATGAGTATCGGTTATGCGATGATGTTTCTATAGAGACACCAAGTTTTCAAGTAAACCGTTTACCTACGATAATTTATTACTTTATTAAGCTATTTAGTACTAATCAGTGTATTTTGCAGGGACCGTTTGCCTTGTGTCGTGTAATGAAAAAGGACAAGCAAAAAACAAGTTATATTAATAGTGAACCGAGAACTAAGGGCATTGGAAGCAGTTCCAATGATATAATTGAGCCAATGGGCAGTGAGAGTAATTTTTTGAGCCCTTTCACTTCTACTAATCAGATAACGCCTATTTTTAACAAACCAACTTTAATGACGGGTCCTAATGATCCTCCTACCTTTTGGGTCTCACCTGAATTAATTCTTGATTCTTCAAAGGTATTGATTCAGAACACTAAATAACTATAAATTTGATAATTGATTTACCTCTCCGTTTGATCTTTATGACAATGACAATGCAGTAAAGGTGGCAAAATGGGAGGGGCAGGGCGGGTTGGGAAATAGTTAAAATGGATTTGTTCTAAACCAGGTCCTCATAGTATGTGTCAAAACAATTAGAACTGGGTCAATTTAGCCCCCCAAATTTCGTTTTGTCAAAAATTAATTTGTGTTGTAGATGAAATGATTTTGGAGATCTATAAGTGCTTAAACTCTAGACACTGTTTCCCATTTGGTCCATTTGACTTGTTTTTCTCATAGTTAATGTTTTATTAAATCATTTTAATTCAATCAAACGCTACCCTGTATGAATCAGCTTTCCACCTCTCATGACAGGAACAATCAGAAGGCGGACAAGAAGGGCGATCTGAGAAGTTACAGAAAAATGAGTTTCCAAAGCCAATGATTCCATGGCAGCCGTATGACCAGTCTGGATTCTCATCAAGTTCATCATACTCGAATTTTACAGAGGAAGATGATCTGATTCGATATGGATGCATGTCACCATATTCAGGAGATGAAAGCTTGATGGGATTATTTGGAGATGAAGATCATACGCCCTATGAAGGTTATAATTGGACTAATCTCTCAGATATTTGAGTCATTTGAAAAACAATGTCATAACAAATCGGACCAAGGTATTCACCATAATCTTATGACACTAACCACATTATAAAGATCATTGTTCATGTTCTTTTAGTAAGTTTGTAAGGTTGTTGGTTGAATGGTTGGTCCTTATATGTGTTGGTTCCTCCTTTATGATATTGTGTAGTATGCGTAAAACGACACCCTAGTTGTGATCCTTATATAGAGCTTCACTAGGAGTTGATGTGATCACAAATTTACAGCTTGTATTGTCTACATCTATATCCTTGTGTACGCGGAATAAGTTTGTTCTATGGAAGCCATTTACTATGATATACCATGTCCAAATTGTGCATGTTCATTTCAAAGAATGCATCACACTGCAAGTTTTAATCCTCAATTCTAGAGCACATTTTGTGATTGGACTAATCAAAACGAGCAGTAAAAAATAGTATGTGACTGTTCTTGCATTTGAAGTTATAATAAGACAATCAAGTGTTTGCATGTTTAATAGATGCTAACTCAATCACTTTAAGAAATAAATAAAAGAATGACAAATATGAAAACGAATAGATACAGTTTTTGAAATAGAAACAAAGATATGTCAAATTAGATTAATGAATAGCTAAAAAAGGTATTTGACTCTAATAATTAGATTATCAGTTATGTTGCAGCTCACATAAAGCAATTTATCCAAATAGCTAGTGAATAACTGCCTAACTAAAACCGATTATTTTATTTAGATAACCAGAAATTAAAGTTAAACCTGTTTAAGCTAGCTGTCGCAACTTCAATTTGTAACAGACAAATAATCGATTAAAACACGCATTGACGCATA
This sequence comes from Helichrysum umbraculigerum, assembly GCA_949592205.1. NCBI lineage: Eukaryota > Viridiplantae > Streptophyta > Magnoliopsida > Asterales > Asteraceae > Helichrysum > Helichrysum umbraculigerum. Next base: position 200,274,075 of record CATIUR010000001.1, on the reverse strand, counting down.
TCTAAACGCCTCCTAAAAGCCACTGTAGAACATATGCTCCTACCTTTTGTGCTCTTTATTCCCTTTTAAGAACACTATTATGATAGTCAAACGATTAGGAGACACTTTTTCATCTTTTCCATTTGTTGTTTTGCTTCCATAGAACGATCATCATTTCCTGGTGCACATCGCTTTCTTCATTGTATATTAGCAATACATAGAAGAAGAAGAAAAAAAGCAAGTAGAGTAAATGATCCAAATGTAACTTTACAAAAAGTGTTGCTGCAAAAAGAATGCTTTAGTCCAATAGCTTCACTTTGCTACAATTTCTTGTATTTGCGCGTAGAGGCCATAACATACACCCCCTTTTGGTCAATCTTTAAAGGATTGTGATCCTCTCATGTTAAAGGGCCATTTATTCTAAAATATAACATCTGGGTCATCTACATTATTCATGTTCAAATTAGTAGTTACAAATAAATAAGGTACTCACAAGTGCAAGTATATGCAGCCCTAAAGCAAAAACAAGCTACATATAAACCACAAATAACACACAAACTATTAGCAGGGAAAGCGTTTTAAGAGGACTAAAAACCATCAGACCTGCAGGCCCCTTAAAACTAAACCGAAAACAAATTTGAAATTGCTCTGAAGCGTTAGAAAGCAAAGTATGTCATATGTTTGAAATCAAGATGTTATAAATACAACAATGTATATGCACATATGACAACCAAATTGTATTGTATTAATTATCTTAATATTAATATTAATATTAATATTAATATTACTATTTAAAAGACTATCAATCAAATAGTTTACAACATCATAATAATGACTCACTCATGTTTTCTGTTGTAATTAAAACTAATCAGCAGCATTTGAAGGCAAATTAATCTCCAATTTAGACCTGTCATCAACATTCAAAATCACATCATCTCCAATTTCGAACTCTTTAAAGCAAGCAATCCTTCCCAATTCTTCAACTTCTTCAATCACAAGATCAAGCTTAGCAACGACCTCCACCAACAACGCTGCAAATGCTGCAAATGGCAATGCCTCTGAGAATTCAAGGCTTGTGATTGCAATCTTACTCAATGTAGGCCTTAAGAACCTTCCCTCAGTTTCCACTGATTGCTTGGAGACGCGCTTTGCTCTCCACTCGGATAATGCTGATGATTCTGTTTTTACACTTGATAATTGTTTTTCGGGCTTTGATCTAGTTGTTGCTGCCACTAAGGCTAGCATGTTGGCAGTGTTGTTGGGTCCATTTGGCCCGAGAAAGAGGCGTGGTTGGGATTTTAAGGCGGTGCCCAGGTCTTGTAAGGCTTGATGGAGGTGATCCGAGAGTACTTCTGGTGAACATTGGCGATGGTCTCGTATGCTGTCTGCTAGTTCCATTAGGGCTTTTGATACTTCGGTTGCTAGGCGAGTGCAAGGATCTTTGAACAGCATCCGGACTGATTTTGGAGTCTGAGAAATAGAGGAATCAAATTCGAAACTATAATTGGCAGGTAACTATCAATGTCCAGAAGCATGGGTTGGGAATAGGAAAACGGTCTTCTGGATCGTACTGTAGGTGACTTATTGTATATACTTGCAGACAATTCTCCATCATTTTTCTATTTTTAGATATTGGAAAGTGTTTCCTTTCTCTAGAAAACTATTTCGAAAAAGAAAATGTAGAAAACTGTAAATAATACGGAGTAGTTTTCATATTTGCAGTTATAAAATGGAAAAACAGCTCTTTGTTTCTTAACAACTTATCTGGAAAACTCGAACTTGAACACACTTTAAAAATTTTCTATTTTCCTTAGGATTTCTTATTTCTGGAAGACAGTTTCTTCGCAACAGACCTTTTTGACTACAAACTCTCACGGTCAGTACATAGTGTGTGAGTTCATGAAGTTGCACTTATAAATTAAATGATGCTGAGCAAAAGGGTTACCTGGATTTCAGTTTGCAAAGTTCCATGAAGAGCAACAACAGTATATCCAAAATGGCGAAGAACGGCTCCTAGTTTAACATATTGTTGCCACGGGAATGGATTACATTGCCATGAGTGTCGTGGCTCCCAACTTGCATGTAACGCCTAACATTTATTTAGATTTTAGAGTTTTATCAGATGTGATTACTTTTTGATGTCTCGCTAAGAAATGAAACTAAAGTGAGCGTACCAGAGTTTCGTCGGTCGATTTAGAGTCCAAAACAGCTTTGTAATTCTTGTAAATTGGATCTTCCAACGATGTGTCTTTCGCCACACATGGTTCTCCGTCACTGAAGTATTCGTTGACACAAGCTGCATTTTATATGCAAAAGCTTATATAGTTAAAAATTATGTAATACCAATTGACTCTTTTAAATTCTAATTAACAATTCTTGTAGAAAATTTCGCCCAATGTTATGTAAGTAATCTGATATTCTGATAGCAAAATGATATCTACTGAGTCTTGACTAACAAATAACTGATATTACAAAAAATTATTTAAAGATGTAATTACATACCTTCGATTGATTTTGCCAAACCTTCGATTTTGGAAACAGAGAAATTATGAAGATCTTCACCAGACCAAATTGGAAAAACGAATAGGCTCATGAGAATGCAAACGCCGGAACCAATAGCCATGGTGTAGAGACGCTCACGAGCTAACTTTAGCACATCTTCAACTCGATAACTCGATATTGTAATCAGATTAAATGTCAAGAGGAATATAACCACACCGTAATCATAGTTCTTCTTCACTTTAGGGAAAAACCTCAAGTATGTACTCATAGCTCCTGCAAAAACATTTCAAGATACGAAAAAAAAGGCTAATATATTTGTTGTTTTACACATAGGCGTAAACATGTAAATTTTAATCTATTTCTGTACGAATCAGTCTATCACTATTGTTTCTTGTAAGCTGATGGAGGAAAAAGCTGAACAATTTGTTTCGCTCGTTGCTTACCAATCAAAAAGACCGAAGCCCCTATGAAAACGGCACAAAAAACCTTTCCACTTTTTCTAGCGATAAACTCAAATAAGAACGCCAATGATCCTGCTAACAATGTCCCGAGACCTCTGTTTAATCCTTTGCATAAAGTTGCCCCTGTGGTAGATATACATCAGATTAGACCCAACACCATTTGATCATAAACAATCAAATGTATCTGTATTTAGTAAATGAAAGCTAAAAAGGTGACTTTTACCAGCAGTGAACTCAAGCACTACTACAACAGTCATGACAGCCCATATGACGTTTTCTCCAACCCCTTTGAACAAGGGCTCTAAAAGATATAGCAAAGAAACGAGTGTTAGTGATAAGCCAACTTTTAGTGAATGTATCGTCCTTCGTGGGTCATCTTGACCCACTTTCCATATATTTCGACATGTTAAGCCTAGAGATCTCTTTGTCGTCTCCATGTAAACTCGAGCTCGCTTCTTTAAAACATCCATCGTGGAATACTTATCAGACACAGCAGCAGACTCAGCAACACCAATTGAACACATTAGAAAAAAAAATCCTTGGTATGAAAAAATATAATGCAAATTTTCAAAATTCCAATTTGGGAAATGTGAATTTGTGTGAATTGATGAGGAAAAAATCAAATCAAAATGGGAGTGAAAAATGTAGTTTGTTCTCAAAAAGGTGTCAATAAGTTTTGAAGGTCTAATGGCACCCTTTATAAATTAAATACTAGTGTACTACTACTATTAAGCTTGGTTACATTTACAGGGGGATACACGGGGTATTAAATGCTTTTTGCATACACAAGATTTTTTATGCATAACTCTTCCTTTTTGGAGATGTGGAGACGGCGATTTGTATAGGGTGATGATTCGTATAATATCGTCATTTATCACCCGTACTCTACTAAACATATTTTATGGAGATAAAATATATTTATTGGTGTACGAACGAAAATTGATGGTGTACGAATCATTATGATTATTCAGTATGTTTCATGGAAATACTTTCAGCTTTAACCCTGGAAGAAAAACGAGTCATTTGGTTGCATTTACAACGAAAATGCATAGATTCTCATAACTCCAACGTACGTAACCAGGCCGTTTTAAACCCCTAACAGAAAATACATTCAAACTAACTTGTGACATTAAACTACGTGTTTTACCATTTTCGATAAATTTATAATGGAGAACAAATCAGCTCAATTGGGTTAATCCAAATAGTTGAAGTTACAATTAGTTCTGAGTTTGAATTTCTTCATTGATCGCGTGATCATATAGTATTTATTCAATTAGGTCCAAATGAAAATATTGAAAATTCACCCCATAACCAAATGTAAATAATCCAACATACTGATAGGTTTTAGGACCCAACAATAAATCCGTACAATCACAAGATTATACCCCCACGACAATAAACGGATCAACAAAGCAAAACGAAATTAAGATAACGAGAATAGTAAACGAACACACGAATATAACGTGGTTATATCCAATCTACTCGATTGGTTTAATCCACGGCCAAACTAGAGAGATCTTATTATTTTTAAGGAGGTGTTAGGGTTACAAATACAAGGGTTATATTTATATAAAGAATAAACTTGGAGAACAAGTTTTCTTGCCGACATCAAAACTAGCGTGCGACTTATTATTTGTGCGGCGCCAAAATTGTGTACACGCGAGATTTATAATTGCAGCTCCATGTCTCACGTGATTTCCCACTGACCAAAAAAACCATTTAATTAATACTCCAACCTCATAACATTTAATTCTTCATATAATCCTAACAATCTCCCACTTGAAGATTAAATCAACCCAACTCCAGTAACCCGTAACTAAACGCCACTTTAATAGAACCCGTTCAAACCAATACCGCCAAAACCATTGGGACACGCCGCACAACCACACCGAGTCGGAAGACTTTCGATACCAGTTACCAGAACTCTACTATTAAACTGTGACCAAGAAATCTCTCTAGTTTATCACCTTCTCATTAGTTCATGAGAAGATCGGTTGAAGCCCGGCATAGCTCCAACACTCTCGTTGCACTCACAACCCATCCATACAGCCTTTCGTCTACACGATCTACCTTTCCAACAAAGATGAGACCACCCGGTAGAACAAACACGTGAATATAACCATCAAGGCATCCGTGTGAAAATACCATCACACCCTTGATCATCCACTCCATCACTCTTGCTTTCACCGTTGGATCACCGACCACAAACATGCGCATGAATTTCGGCAAACACAACTTTTCCCCACGAGCCAACTCCCACTGTAAGGAATCAACATCAAACGCGGCTCTCGGAAAAGTATCTTGCTCACCACCCTCGGTCAGTCGCAACCTAGTTGCCATTGGAGAAGATCTAACCCAAGACTTGAAAACTCTAGTAGTAACGAGATGACAAACTGAATCCATGGAAACCCCAAAGCTCCCACTCAACGCCAAACTCCTACTAGTTTCAACTCTTCCCGAACTCCCACTCGTTCCAGATCTCTCAACAATCTCGTGAAGCTCAAGCCGACTAGGATTTCCAACACCTACCTCACCACCTAGCCATTCCTCATTCGGAATTTCGACCATATATAAGGTCCCCCGTTTATAACCGCGAGCAATCACCAAACTTCCCTTGATAACCTTCCATTGTTGGTCGCCAAACCTAACATGGTACCGCTCATTATCCAACTGCCCAATCGAGATCAACCGCCTCTTGAGCTTGGGAATGAACCTCACATTATTGAGGACCCAGTCCGTACCAAGGTGAGTTTTGAGGACAACATCCCCAATACCCGCAACTTGAAGTTTCCTTCCATTCGCAAGACGAACCCTACCGGAATGAAACCTAAAATTCGTCATCTCTTCCATGCACGGGATAGCATGAAAAGATGAACCCGAATCCAAAACCCAGGATTCCACAAGATTCTCCTCGCAACAAAGCAACGCATCTTCAGTCGTATCAACCGCCGCATTCACACCCGGTTTACCATTCGGACATTGATACCTAAAGTGCCCCAGTTGCTTACAATTCCAACACGTGACGTTCCTATTCTCCGATGGCTCTCTCGGCGATCTAGATCTACTCTTACTACGCCCCCTGCTAGTCACACTCAAAGCTGACGAACCCGAATACTCACCGGAATCTTTTCTTCTAATTCCCTCACCGAGTATCAAATCACGGTGTAACACCCAGTTCTTGGGTCTAGTTGTATATTAATATTTTTCTGACTGTGAATTATTATTAATGTGTCAGAAAATAAGTTCGTTGTTTAATTTGAAAATAAATGAGTAAAAGAGTCAAATAATTTATTGTGACTAATAAATTATTACGTGTTTCAATTTAATTTAGATGACGGTAAAATAAAATAATATTTCCCCGTAAATGGTTTTTAAGTTCCAGACAATGATAAGTACGGATAAGGAAATTTAGGCAATTAGATGACAGACTCATATATTTGAGTCGGTTTATTGTTTCCACCGTATATCTATATACACACATATGTACGTATCTACCAAAACATTAGAAACCCTAAATCAATTGATGAAATCACTCTCTAACAATAAATTGAAGCTTTTTATCTTGGATTCATGCTTTCATCTTCATATAAACAAGGTATAATGATGTGTTCTTGCTTTGTCATAAACTTAAATTTGGGGTTTTGTGGGTTATTGATCAAAATCCGAAATTAGGGTTTTAAAAGTGTAAATTAAGGTTAGTTAAGCTTCAATAACATGTATTAATCATCCATCTTCATTATAAACATGTTGTAATTGATAATTCTTTGATTTCTATAAACCCTAGAAAATGGGTTTTTGAGTATTTGATTGAATTAAGATGATTGATATGGAATTGGAGCTTGTAATGATGATATAGTTGATAGTTAGTACTTAATTCATGATTATAATATAAGTTATAACTTAGAATTGAAGAAATTAGTTAAGGGTTCATAAGGGTTATGATGATTATGATGAATTTGATAAGTTTGATGAGTTATATGATGAAATTAATATTATTTACTAATTAGAACCCTTAATAGAGCATTGATGGATAAAGTTCAACTTAGTTGATTAAGTGTTCATTAAACCTAAGGTTTAGATTTTGATGAATTGTTGAGGTAGGAGATTAATAACCTTGTTAATGGTCTAATGATGTTGGTTAACAATGATTAAGGTGAGTTAAGGTGATATGATGATCATAATAATCTTAAACTTGTTAAATGATTATGAATTAATGATGTTAATTAGTTATTCATAATCTAGAGATGAAGTATGTTGAATTATTGTAAATAAGTAACAATTTATGTGAATTGTGATAGAAAGTGATTATCGTGATTGAATGATGGTATAATATTGGATATTAAATATGTTGTTTGATGAAGATGAATTAATATGATGTTATATATAGATTTTAAAACAAGTAACTAACTTGTTCTATTTTGTTGTAATTCCAGTTGAGCAGAAGACTCAGTGATATTAGACTACTGAGTGGATGCCTGAGGTGGTCGGTGAGTGGATCTCTAATCCTCAGTATAACTTGGTTGTAACGAGTTTGGTTACAACAAGTAACATATTATTACTATTGTAGTTGCCATGATGATTATTATAGTTAGTAATAATATGGTTGAGATAATAACGTTGACCTGATGAATATGTGATTTGTTGATTATGTGATCACTGTACTTGTTGTTGGCCTTCGGGCATCAGTTGTTAATGAGGTCAACGAGTTGTTGAACTGTTGGTTGGGCTAGTCGGTTATTCAAGGTTTAACACACCTCCTGTGTTAGTTGAGAATAACCACTAGCTATCGGTCTCGTCCGTTATGGCCATACGGATATGGTTGGGTAAGTGTTCTTGGGGAGCCTCCCGGGTATTATGGTTATCCCCAGAGCCACCGATGCCTCATTATGAAGTCCGTTGCTTGTTGAATAGTTGCTTTGATAATAAGTTGACCAGTTGAACAGTTGCCCTGTTGCTTTGCTAAATGGTGGTATTGTCTACTTTGTTGGTTATGTGTTAATTGTTGTATGCAAAGTTGTTGAGCTAAGTTAGCCTGTTGATTAGTTATCTACTCACTTAGCTTTATGCTAATCCCCCACATTAACACTTCTTGCAGGTTTTGGCTTTAATATTGGGTGGGCAAGAAGTTGGACTAGAATGAATGTTTGACCGTGAAGCGTTACTCTGATATTTGATTTGTATAAATCAATGATATCTTTTGTTTTATATAACACCCATTTTGTTAAACTATATTTTAAAAATAAGTTGAATTTTATGTAGTAGTAAAAATGATACAAATGTAAAATGGTTTGTTAGACATGCGCTTCCGATTTATTAATATTAAATAGTTACTAAATGACGGGTGTTATAAGTTGGTATCAGAGCGTAGGTTTGGGTGAATTGTACATTATAAGATGTTCAATCCCAAACTTAGAATTTTGTCAAGTCAAACATTCCAGGGTGTGGGGATTAGTGGTTGCATGAGAAAGTTGTTAGTGAATGTGTACTAACCTATAACAAGTTGCAAGATTGTTGTTGTGGTTGCAGAGACGGAGGAATATGAGGAACCGAATGGTATTCTCAATGATTCCTCAATACTCGTGGGCTTAGATGTGCCAGGTAATTTCCGTTAAGCTTGGTAAAGTTCAATAAGCTTTAATTGTTTTACTTTACTATGATATGATTGTTAGTAAAGTAAATTGAATTATTGGTGATTATTACTTGTTAATAAGGTGATAAGAACATTAATGAGTAATTAAGGAGAAAATGGAAAATTTCAGAAAAGTGTTGAAACTGTGTAGATACATGATTGACTAAGGTGTAACAGTTGTGTTGATTGATATTAAGTATATCTACAATATGTAATAAAGTATATGTGATTATAAGTGCAAAGTGTGATTATAAATCCTTGTTAGGGAACTTTTTGATACATGATAAATTGAACTAATATGACTCCATGTGGTGAAATTAAAGAGATGTTGGTATATCTCAAATAATAGGTTTGGAGTCATGTGGTAGTTTAAATGTGAAAGTGTTTAGTTGTTACAATGTGTGTTGTTAACTTAGAAAAGTCAAAGTGAAGGTGGTCAAGCCAAATTGGATAATAACCATGTCATAAAGTGATAAAGGTGGTTAGATAATTATGTGTAGCATTGATCATGATTTTTGGTTGAATTATGATCTATGTATTGAACGTGGTAAAATCAGGAAGTCAAAGTGGTCAACTAGTCCAAATATGTATTGACAAGTTGTGAAAAGTCAAAGTGATAATGAAATTGGAAAACTTGTTGAAATTGATATAAAAATGATGATTTTAGTGTGGATTGATTGTTTGAATAGTGGTTATATGGGTTGAAACCCAAATGGGTTGTTAAAGTGCCCAAATGGGTCACTTATGGGTCAAATGGTTAAAATGCATGTTAGTTCAAAAATAATGAATGTTAAAAAGACTTTGAGTCATAAGTATAGTAACAAAGGGCGTTGAAAGTGATTTGGGTAGTCAATGTAGTTGTTTGGTTGAAAATGCCCAATTGGACCCCTAAACGGGTCAATGAGTTAAAACATGATATAAGGTGTATATATAGGTGATGAATATGCCCACACGTCACTAATGTATATAGAAACATGTTGGTAAAAGGTGGAAGTCAGAAACCAAGTCGTTTGAAATATAGCGTGTCAACCAAAATGGTCGAATATGGTCAAAAATGAGTCGTACATCCGTTTTATCGTAAAACGTGTAAATTGAAAAAGTGTAAAAAGGGAAAGTTTCATTTTGGCATAGTTGACGTGCCTGCAAAATTTTAGAGTCTAACTCTAAACGAGTAAAAAGTTATACGCGATTGAAATTGGCTAAAAATATGAATTTTTCTGAAACTCAGATTTCTACTTGGGAACGCGATCCCAACAATCTTTTCTGGATCGCGTTCGTATGTGTTATTTTGTCACAGATTATTTTTATGCTTGGGAACGCGATCCCAGCCATTTTCCAGGATCGCGTTTGTGTGTGTATTTCGGGTTCAGATGCGTTTTCTCTTGGGAACGCGATCCCGCTCACTTCTCCGGATCGCGTTTGTATGCTTAATTTGGTTACAGAACATTTTTAACTAAGGAACGCGATCCTGACCCGTTTTCCCGGATCGCGTTAGCCAAAAAAAATAATAATAAAAATAAAAAATTCTTGCGACGTTCGACGAAATACTTGACGTAGAAAATTTTTGAAAATTTCGGTGTCCGATTAAGACGAAATTTACAGGGTCACTTGGAAACGGCTCAACGGTCAAAGCTCATCGCTTTGCCATGAGCCCTGTCAGTTTTCGGCACTTCGGGGTCGTTTGGGGCCCGAAAATCGCGTTTTATTGTTTTTCGGACCTTATTTTGAACTTTTAGCTTACGTTTTGTATTGGGCTTTTGTTTCTTTATGCCCAGAGGTCATTCCTGTGACTATATGTAATATTAAAAGTTGTTTTAAGAGGTTCACACCTTTTATGGTGTATGAGTTAGTTGTAGGCAGTTTATTTAACTGCAAAATGTGCCAGTAAATGGTATTGTTGATTGTTGCTAACAAGGGTTAGTAAACATTGAATATGAAATCATGTTAACTATATTATATGGACTACATTGAAATGTGATGAAGTAATTGAATTACTTAGAGTGCTATAAAGTGCTGAAATAAACATTTTAAGAAAATTATGATATAAGTGCATGAACTTATATATATGTGATAGTTGAACATGAAATGAAGTGTTTACCTATAATTTGACTAAAAGTACATGGATTGATGAGTATGGGTTGAATGTTATATATTATTGATGAAATGTTTAGTACTAAATGTACTATAAGTATTAAGTTGTATAAATAATATTTAATATTGAATCCAGTAATAAAGAAGTTGATCGATGTATTCATGTCGGACATTGTTGTAGGATGCCTGTATTGTTAATATAAACATGATGATATGAGTAGTTACTTTCAAAGTGATCAGTTAAAAATATTAGTAAGTTAAAAAGTTAGTTGTATACATGTTGCACTGTGGTATTATATATGTGTAAAATGTTAATATCATTGTTGTGAAATATGAGAGAGAAAAGATAATTATATGGGAGATCGATGGTATGAAGTGGCCTGAGAATAAAGTGTGACTGACATAATATGACGACGTCTGGCCAACGTATTTATATTATGCCATTTCACATGGAGTTGTTGAGGCTACTCAGTACCAAATAAAGTTAACCGTTTTAATATAACCGGATGTTGAAATGTAGCTGAGAAATAGTCAGATATTGACTAAAATGGAATAGTAGTAAACCACTAAGTTGTTGTTACTAACGTGGTATCTATTGTACAATTGAAGTGTATGTGTAATGCATGGTTAATTGTAAAACTTAAAAGATGATATAAGCAAAGTAGAGGTCAGTTGAATGTGAATAATGTTGTTGAATGGATGATTAATGACAACACCTTGTGTTGTTGAAATACCATTGTTGAAGATGTTTGGTATTAACAGGTGTTGTCTAGCATCCCAAATTGTATGATGTGATGTTAGTTGATTACATGATAATAAGTTTAACTATAGAAATGGACCTCTACATAATGCTTATTAGTTAATCTTATATGTTGATGATTATATGATTGTGAATTCCTGTTAAATAAAGGATTTCATATAATCGAGTTATATTTATAACTGCAAGTTGTAAAGTAGTAATTAATGAGTTGCTAAAATTTGAAAATCTAGCAAAGTGATAACTAAAGAAGTATAAAATTATTAGTTAAATTGCTAGTGACGGATCGAGTTACAACTTGTTGCTAAGATGCATGTAGTAGTGTTCAGTACCACTTGTTGTTATTGTGGTTGTCGTTGTCGTTATAGTTGTATTTGCTGCTATAGTTGCTGTTGTGATAAAGATGATACTTTACTTGACTATGTAAGTGGTTGATTTAACTCATTAGCGGCAGGGTATAGGCACAGTATTGGTGCAGAGAGCATGTATATTTGGAAATGTGCATTTGGAAAGGATTGAAAACATACATCTAAATTTATAACTTGCTCACGGGAGTAATGTATCGTATGTGTGCGCATTGTGATTAAATAGTTGATTTTGATACACCTCATGCTGGTTTTAACATTTGGTGTTAGGTATTGAAATTGAACACTAAGCACAACTTATGTGTTTATGTGTGTTTAAGTGAGTTCAATTGAAATACACACTGGAAGTATGAAAGTTACTGAAAGAAACCTATATAAGTATATGTTGACATATAAGTACACTTTCTGTTTATATGGTTAAGGATATGCATAAGTGATGGTATGCCTAGTGATTCAAATTATGCACACATTTAGTGTGCATATTGTAATAAGTAATTATGTGGCTAAACTGGTGTGAGAAGTAGAGTAGTAGTGAATTGAAATGGAAATGAGTAGGTGATGTTATTTTACAAGACTGAATATGTGTGAGCAGATTTCGAGGACGAAATCTCTTTAAGGAGGGGAGATTTGTAACACCCAGTTCTTGGGTCTAGTTGTATATTAATATTTTTCTGACTGTGAATTATTATTAATGTGTCAGAAAATAAGTTCGTTGTTTAATTTGAAAATAAATGAGTAAAAGAGTCAAATAATTTATTGTGACTAATAAATTATTACGTGTTTCAATTTAATTTAGATGACGGTAAAATAAAATAATATTTCCCCGTAAATGGTTTTTAAGTTCCAGACAATGATAAGTACGGATAAGGAAATTTAGGCAATTAGATGACAGACTCATATATTTGAGTCGGTTTATTGTTTCCACCGTATATCTATATACACACATATGTACGTATCTACCAAAACATTAGAAACCCTAAATCAATTGATGAAATCACTCTCTAACAATAAATTGAAGCTTTTTATCTTGGATTCATGCTTTCATCTTCATATAAACAAGGTATAATGATGTGTTCTTGCTTTGTCATAAACTTAAATTTGGGGTTTTGTGGGTTATTGATCAAAATCCGAAATTAGGGTTTTAAAAGTGTAAATTAAGGTTAGTTAAGCTTCAATAACATGTATTAATCATCCATCTTCATTATAAACATGTTGTAATTGATAATTCTTTGATTTCTATAAACCCTAGAAAATGGGTTTTTGAGTATTTGATTGAATTAAGATGATTGATATGGAATTGGAGCTTGTAATGATGATATAGTTGATAGTTAGTACTTAATTCATGATTATAATATAAGTTATAACTTAGAATTGAAGAAATTAGTTAAGGGTTCATAAGGGTTATGATGATTATGATGAATTTGATAAGTTTGATGAGTTATATGATGAAATTAATATTATTTACTAATTAGAACCCTTAATAGAGCATTGATGGATAAAGTTCAACTTAGTTGATTAAGTGTTCATTAAACCTAAGGTTTAGATTTTGATGAATTGTTGAGGTAGGAGATTAATAACCTTGTTAATGGTCTAATGATGTTGGTTAACAATGATTAAGGTGAGTTAAGGTGATATGATGATCATAATAATCTTAAACTTGTTAAATGATTATGAATTAATGATGTTAATTAGTTATTCATAATCTAGAGATGAAGTATGTTGAATTATTGTAAATAAGTAACAATTTATGTGAATTGTGATAGAAAGTGATTATCGTGATTGAATGATGGTATAATATTGGATATTAAATATGTTGTTTGATGAAGATGAATTAATATGATGTTATATATAGATTTTAAAACAAGTAACTAACTTGTTCTATTTTGTTGTAATTCCAGTTGAGCAGAAGACTCAGTGATATTAGACTACTGAGTGGATGCCTGAGGTGGTCGGTGAGTGGATCTCTAATCCTCAGTATAACTTGGTTGTAACGAGTTTGGTTACAACAAGTAACATATTATTACTATTGTAGTTGTCATGATGATTATTATAGTTAGTAATAATATGGTTGAGATAATAACGTTGACCTGATGAATATGTGATTTGTTGATTATGTGATCACTGTACTTGTTGTTGGCCTTCGGGCATCAGTTGTTAATGAGGTCAACGAGTTGTTGAACTGTTGGTTGGGCTAGTCGGTTATTCAAGGTTTAACACACCTCCTGTGTTAGTTGAGAATAACCACTAGCTATCGGTCTCGTCCGTTATGGCCATACGGATATGGTTGGGTAAGTGTTCTTGGGGAGCCTCCCGGGTATTATGGTTATCCCCAGAGCCACCGATGCCTCATTATGAAGTCCGTTGCTTGTTGAATAGTTGCTTTGATGATAAGTTGACCAGTTGAACAGTTGCCCTGTTGCTTTGCTAAATGGTGGTATTGTCTACTTTGTTGGTTATGTGTTAATTGTTGTATGCAAAGTTGTTGAGCTAAGTTAGCCTGTTGATTAGTTATCTACTCACTTAGCTTTATGCTAATCCCCCACATTAACACTTCTTGCAGGTTTTGGCTTTAATATTGGGTGGGCAAGAAGTTGGACTAGAAGGAATGTTTGACCGTGAAGCGTTACTCTGATATTTGATTTGTATAAATCAATGATATCTTTTGTTTTATATAACACCCATTTTGTTAAACTATATTTTAAAAATAAGTTGAATTTTATGTAGTAGTAAAAATGATACAAATGTAAAATGGTTTGTTAGACATGCGCTTCCGATTTATTAATATTAAATAGTTACTAAATGACGGGTGTTATACACGGATCCCCTCAAAAGTCAACTTAGTAGTTCCGGATGAACCACTAACGGCTGTAACCATTCCAGACCAACTTTCGGGCAACGAAGATAATAAGAAAAGTGCCTCCAACTCACCTTCAAACGTAACCCCTACAGATCTTAACCTAGTCAAGATCGAGTTAAACTCGTTCACATGATCCGCCGGCGATGCACCTTCACCCATCTTCGCGTTCACCAACTGCCGAATCAAGAAAACCTTATTGAGAGCCGAGGGTTTCTCATACATGTTAGACAACGCCGTTAACAAACCCGCAGTCGTGGTTTCCCCCGCAATATTGTAGGCGACATTCTTGGCCAGAGAAAGTCGAACTACTCCAAGTGCCTGGCGATCTAACAACGCCCAATCAGCATCACTCATACTTTCAGGTTTAGTACCCGACAACGGTTGGTGTAACTTCTTCTCATACAAAACGTCCTCGATTTGCATCTTCCAAAACCCAAAATCGCTGCCATCAAACTTACTAATCCTAATCTCGCTTTTATCCGCCATTGTTCCCAAACTCGAAAACCACGAGCTTTGATACCACTTTGATAGGTTTTAGGACCCAACAATAAATCCGTACAATCACAAGATTATACCCCCACGACAATAAACGGATCAACAAAGCAAAACGAAATTAAGATAACGAGAATAGTAAACGAACACACGAATATAACGTGGTTATATCCAATCTACTCGATTGGTTTAATCCACGGCCAAACTAGAGAGATCTTATTATTTTTCAGGAGGTGTTAGGGTTACAAATACAAGGGTTATATTTATATAAAGAATAAACTTGGAGAACAAGTTTTCTTGCCGACATCAAAACTAGCGTGCGACTTATTATTTGTGCGGCGCCAAAATTGTGTACACGCGAGATTTATAATTGCAGCTCCATGTCTCACGTGATTTCCCACTGACCAAAAAAACCATTTAATTAATACTCCAACCTCATAACATTTAATTCTTCATATAATCCTAACACATACATATATATACATGATGAAAATATTGTTTCTTGTTGGTAGTTTCATAAAAGC
Organism: Helichrysum umbraculigerum; assembly: GCA_949592205.1. NCBI lineage: Eukaryota > Viridiplantae > Streptophyta > Magnoliopsida > Asterales > Asteraceae > Helichrysum > Helichrysum umbraculigerum. The sequence continues at coordinate 200,258,418 of CATIUR010000001.1, read as the reverse complement.
TACAAAATTTATTTGTAGTGATAAATCAATTGTGGCCGTGTGAGTTTAGGAAAAGGGACAGTTTGTTTTCACGTGTTGTCCATTCAAAAGTTATATTTAGAAAGCAGTACTAAAAGTCAATTTGTACTTGAAATCAAGGTGAAAAAGAGAGTTGAGTCACAAGGGCAGATGAAACATTTCCAAACTTGGAAGGTTGGCTTCCAAATTAATAAGTCCACACAACACCAATTAATGGAGAGCAGTATAAGTTTAACTGTACCTATGTATCTTTTTATCATATAAAAAGTGCAATATTTAAAAATCAAGTAAAAAAATATCTTAAAAGAGTAAAAAACGTAGAAACCACTATAAAAACTTTACGTGTTCTACAAACGTATAATGTGAAATTACAGGAAGGTTACACGCTGCGTTTTAACGTATCGAAATTTTCATTATGATACATTACATCAGCTTGAAAATTCTGATGTATTAAGTGTAGAATGTGAACACCTCGCAATTTCGCTCACTACGTTAGACATGCGAATTTGTTCCTTTATTCTTACTGTATTTATATTAAACATTCTTTTACATAAATCCTGCTGTGATTTTATTTTATTTATATAAGTATATGATACTAGAATTTCATTTGATGGATAAATTTATTTTCAATTTTTTTGTTATAAAGTTGTACTTTTTATAGAAATGATCCATTTACAAAATGGTAAGTAGCCTTTACCCAAAAAAAAAAAAAAAAATGGTAAGTAGCATGTACAAAATGATTACAAAAATGTTATCAAAAGGATGAAGAATCCAAATTGTGGAGGGAAAAGGAAAACACCAATCGAGTCCTCGTGATTGCCATGTGTTTGCCTCTGATTGGAGGGGTGGTTCACAATTCACAACACTTCAAATGGTCCATTACTCAATGTTTTGAAAACCGGTTGAACCGGTCGGACCAGCTCTGGACACAAAACCGATTTGAATCATATAGTACAAAATGGACGGTTCGACCGGACACACAACCGGTTAGACAGGATTGGACCGGGTCCGGACACAAAACCGGTTTGCTCAAAAAACCTGTTTTTAAAACATTGCCACCACTACATATTTAGTAAGTCATGGTAAGTTGGTAACCCGTGTTACTTAAAAAGGTTTTTATTCGGTTGCACCTATTTTTTATTCTATCCGTTCGAATTTAATTGTTCACTACAAATTTGTATACATTTTTTAAAAAAATATAATAATTGTATCGCCGACTAATAAGAATTTATCATTCTTCACTTAAACACTTTCTGATTAGTTGAAATTCAAATTGGATAATTATTTTGAAACATTCTATAAAAAAATGTGTACAATAAAATTGGGACGGATGTAACATGACATAACATAATTTCAAGCTACGTCAACTTTAGGTTTTGGGATGTTCTTAAACAAACATGTTGGGTCTATTGGTTTTTATTTTTTGTTGGGCTGTTATTTCTATGTTTATAGGCTAATCTCCAAATACAAATGATAATATGTTGTTGGTTGGTTTATTGGGTCGAAGCCCAATTGCAGCATCTCTAAATCGTTGGTTTCTAATAATTTCCTTATGTACACTTTTGAGTTTCGACTCATCTAGATATTTTATTGCATTTCGGTTATACTTGAGTGCAAGGTTAACTTTTTGTTTAGGCAATATGTTTCATATGGATTACAATGAGTATGCATTGATAACATAGAACTTCTTGAAGGGGTTTATTGTAGCCGGAAACAAAAAAAATTAAACAATCAATCGAGGTTTGAACTAGTAACAGGTACTCACTGATAATTCGACCAATCAAATCAGAGCCTATAAGGGCATAGGTTAGTGAGAAAGATCATGGAAATGATAATATTTTGCCAAACATTGACAGACTCCCTCATTAACTTTGGCTAAGGACAAAACAACATATAGTTCCCCGTATGTAATTTTGCTTGTTTTGTCCCCTTGGACAACTTGTCGATCATCTCATAGCTTTTACAACCCATGTTTAGCTCTAATGGATAGAAGCACTCATGAAAAGAGTTACGGGTACTCACTCGGGAGTAAATCTTGATTCACACATTTTTTCTTAGATGTGTGAAATTGTTTCATGTAAGAGGCGTACGATCTTTCTGCTTAGCACTTCCAATACACCTGAGATCTATCAGATCGAAGAAACTATGTGGAGCAAGTATTAGAAAGAAATCGCTAAACTTTATGCAAAGTTTATGCATATTAAAATTTGAGTCTCTGGCATAAATTAAAATTTTGCAAGAGTTTTGAAGGGGGGTATTATGACAAAACCTTCAAACTCTAAGGGAGTCTTTTCCTGACAAATAGAGTATTTATTATTTTATCTCCTTTGGCAAATACACAAAAGAGTTGCTCTCTTTGAACTCAATTATGATATAAAAAAACCTCTCCACGACACCTTCTATACTTTGTTTTTTCTACTACTGATTTCAGGCCCTTTCCATTAATGGATCAAAAAATCAATGTTTTCATATGGGATATGGATGAAACCCTAATCTTACTTAAATCTCTAATCACAGGCTCATATGCTAAGGCTTTCAATGGCTCAAAAGATGTTCAAAAGGGTATAGAAATTGGCAAAACTTGGGAGAATCAAATCCTTCGAATTTGTGATGATTATTTCTTCTATGAGCAAGTAAGTTTATAAATCCCATTAATCTTTATCCCAATAATTTGAACTTTTTATATAAAGACTTCCAAGAAAATACCCAGATGTTGGGAATTTCTTGGTAAAATTACCCTATTTGTGGAAATCTTGATATTTGTTTAAGTGGAAAAAAACCCATCTTTATTGTGAAAATTGAATCTTCAAAGACCCATATGAGTTTTAATGTTGTGGGTTATTTTCTTGGTCAAACCCCATTTATTTTTATTATATTTTTATCTCCATGGGGAATCTTGATTTTAGTTTAGAGGAAAAACCCATGTTTAATTTTTAGTTTTCTTGAAAATTTACATTTGATTTGAGCAGATTGAAGGATGCAACAAACCTTTCATCGATGCAATGAGGGAGTATGATGATGGGTTAGATCTCACTGATTATGATTTTGCAAATGATGGTTTTGTTGGTGCTGCTTTTGACGATGATTCTAACAAGAAGAAGTTGGCATATAGGCACAGGATCATTGCTCAGAAATATAAAAAGGTTATTTTGTCACTCATGATTGTACTATATGATATTGAAGTAATTTGATTGGTTCTGTGTATGCAATATTGATATATGTTGACTTTTTATTTGAGTAAATTTATTTTTTGTGAATCTGGTGCTCTAAACCAACACCAGTGTTTGAGTTTATGTTTATTATAAAGTTTATAATCTGTACGACTAATTACTGCTTTTATAGATTGTAAAAGTTTAATGAAGCCCCATAGAATGATAGAAGTTTAATATGGAGTATGAAAGGTCAATTAGTTGACTTTATAAAGTTAAATTTTGGGACATGAGGATATATGATTAGATTGCTATTCTCGACTGCTAGTTTGTAATTTACGTAGGCCTGCTATTTGTTTGCTGCAGTCAATATATATCTAAAAAATGTATCCTTGATGCTAACTTTTGCTCTTTAGCTCATCTTCTGTTATTTTGGAAGGATAAAGGAAATTGTTTTTTCTGAAATCACACTTATACAACTTGCAAACTCATTCAATGTCATAAGTCTTATACGTTGTAATGTGCATTGTTAATCGTTTCACATTTTTACACTTGAGTAAAAAAGGGCATGTGTTTTTATAAAATGCCTGTAATAGATCTACTTATTAAGTTGCATATGACTTTATGGCTTTGAAGAACTATAAAGCCAATATAAGAAAGAGCATGAGCAGTTTTTATCATGTGGCATGCCTCAAATATGACTACGATATATCTGGTTATCATTATATTATTAATCTATGGATGTGTTGCTATATAGGTGTACAGAGTTAAATAACCCGGTGTAGCAACTAAATAAGTTATATGTTACATAATTACTTCTTTCTGCCTTGTATGGAAGAAGTTCACCTTTATGGTACATACATAAGTTACATAGTAGTAATCCACTCCTAAAATATATACATTTTTCGTCTTTCTAGTAAGAAGCATTTTTTACTTGTTCTTTTATGGTACATACATAAGTTACATAGTACTATCTAATACCAAAAATACCTATATTTGTCGCTTTTCCAGTATCACTAACTATATTTACTACTGTAGTTTTTTATGCCATTATTTGATTTTTTGCATATCACTTGTAACTTCTTTTTTTCAGATAAGGAAAAGTTTAACTATCGTTGTATCATCATAATTATACAGGGCCTACGTAGCGTATTTGGTGAAAAGATGATAAAATCTTGGGATAATCTTTACAGGGTAACCGATGAGTATACTGACAAATGGCTGTCTTCAGGTAATTTGCATTTTGTATTATTTAGTAAATATGTAATGGGTTATAGGTCTTAATACTCTTATTGTTACCTCTACTTTCACGCATGTAGATCGTGTATGTTAGTAGTCTATGCCCAGTGAGTAGTTTGGGGATATTTAGCTTCTTATAGGGAAGGTGTATTAATTAATGGTGAGACATTCAACGGGTATGATGCGCGATCATAATGATAAAAAATTTTGTTTCTTAAACATGAGTTTTTCTTTTCCATTTTTAACGTCTGCGCGAATTTTTATTGATTTAATTGGTGAGGATAATGTAAACAAAATATCACAATTTTGAAAATAACTTTTTCCCAAAATGCAAGTGGAAGGTGTTGGCTATTTGTTGTTAAGCTCAAATAATAAGTAAAAAACTGTTGTTTTAGAACCGGGCAAATGTTCCTTACTATATTGTGATTAATGTTGGATAGCTTAATGGTCCTTGAGATTTAGCGCTTCACGCATATTCAGTTAGGTAAAAGCACGTGAGGGCGTGAGGCAACTAATAGACTAACTATCAATAGTATGTAATTTTCTTTTTGTGTGACCCATCAATATGTGATTAGAAGAAATAAATACGTGGTTGTAGATCCTGTTTACTCTTTTGAGTTAGGGAGACCTAATCCCACAAAAATGGTTTTGGTATTTCTTGTATTATATCAATGTAATGGTTAATATGCATGCTGTAAATTTTATTCTTCGCTCAAGAAGTGTAACATTCAATGCTAAACTCAAAAGGGTGAAACTAGTTTACTTTTAGCCAGGTGTCAAAAATGAAATTCCCTTTTAATTTCATGGCTCAGTACATTTCTCTTCAATTGCAGCTCGGGCTTGTGTTGCACAATGTGCAAGTGGAAACAAAGATTCAACTCCCTCAGTAGACTCAACGGATGCCATCTCGGATTCTACAAGTTCTAGGGTTCAAAACATTAATGTTATTGTAACTTCAGGCTCATTAATCCCCAGCCTTGTCAAATGCTTATTATTTCGGCTCGATGATTTGTTTTCCTACGAAAATGGTTAGTCAATTGATTTCCATTGTGACATCCATTAAAAACACAGCTCATACTCGTATTTACAGATTTAGTAGGGTGTTTGGATTTTCATTTTGGATCTGATTCTATGATTATTGCGACTTGAAGTGGCAATAATCCGTTATTAATTGGATAGATTCTGCTTATGAATTATGATTATAAAGATTTGGATATTCAGTTTTATACTGTCTGCAACAAAACTGATTATTTACATTTACTTAATGTACCAGTGAAATTTAAATTGAACTCACACACATCAAACATCATTTTAAAGCTTTGGTTTAGATTTTCATCATTACATGCTATAAGATAATTTTAAAATGGAACTGACAGTTTTGCACAGTTTACAGCTCATGGGAAGTGGGGAAGTACCAATGTTTTTCGATGATAAAAGAACGTTTCAACGGGCCAAACGTGCAGTTTTGTGCTATTGGTGATGGATGGGAAGAATGTGAAGCGTCGGAAAACATGCAATGGCCATTTGTGCAGATTGATCCCGGGCCTGTTAGTACCTCTCATCGTTTTCCTGGGCTTAATCTTGAGACTTTAGGACACTATATAAGTGTCATATATGGAGATTCTGACGATGACGATGACGATGAATGAACAGAAAAGAAAAGAGTATCTTTGGTCGAGCAAGAAAAATCTACTACAAGACTGGAGTCTTGTGTATTATGTTGTCCTTTGAAACACATGGAGATGGATGTTTTTAATTATCTCCAAAAAAAATTTCATTTTTATGCTTTGGGGGTTAAGGTGTCTGAGTGTTGACACCTTCCTCCGGGCTGGTAGCATAAACGCATGTACATTGTAAATTACATTGAAGGATTTTAATCTACCTTATTAACTTTTGTTTCGTTATATAGACAGTAGCTTATGAGCGTAGTGGTCGGGTTGGGCTTCATTTGTAGTATGCGAAGCTTGAAAGTCTTGGGTTTAGGCTCGGTAAGCAAACCTCTCAGCTTGTGTAAGCTCTGCTTCTTTTCGGCTTTGTATGAGAGCTATTAGTTGAAGATGCACAAAGTTGTGTAAAGCCCGGAACTGGTCCAGGGCCTGGCCTAAACCCAATTTTAAAAGGTCTAGGCCTGAACCTGGTTTCAAAAGGTCCATGCCCCGTGTAGGCCTTGCCGTCGGTTACTAGCTACTACTGAGTATCAATCTTCAATTGACCCGACCCGGTTCATATGTCTTTTTGGTATTAATTAGTTATCTCGAGCTGATTAACATCAATGGGTCATCTGTTCTACGTATCTTAAGTCACTTATTTAGTAAATTATATCATAGTTTTTTTTTATATAATTTAGAATGTTAGATTATACGCATACTGTAAAACAGTGAGAAAGAGTGTATCATGCATTCTCATTATTTATGTATTTTGTATCACATCATAAAATGATGATATGTGAGATGATTATGAAAGCATCACCAACCAATCAAAACAAATGTAGAAATAATATTTGTTGTATTATATGTATCGTATGGCTTAGATTAAATCTAAAATCTTATTGGTTTATAAAAATGGTCCAAGTTGATAAAAAAGAATGCTAACCCAAAGTATATCAACCATTAGTTATATATTAAAGAAAAAATCAATGAAATTAGGCAGTGAGAGGAGAATAGGAAAGAGTGTATACACCTTTTTTTTGTCTTTAATATCACATCATAAAAAGATAGCCAAATTGGTAGATAGTGATGGTAATCACTATCATCAACCAATGAAAAGATAAGATATTTTTAAATACTTGTTTTGTTTTATACTATTATTCAATTCAATGAACTCTAGATCTTTTAAATGATTATATAGTACAAATATGATGTAATATGTTAGCCCAAAATTATAACCATTAGTTAATTAGTTACAACCATCAAGCACAATTTAGAGTACGAAACTTGATCAAACGTGTTTGGGCTAGGACCGGTCCTACCAATAACTGGCTTAGCTAGCATCGATCTTGAAAGATTAGGACATGCCTTATAAACCGAGCTTTAGTACATGTCTAGTAGCTCGAAAAGAGAACAAATCGTGTTAGTACCAACATTGCAAGTGATAGACCAATTTTCGCTAAATGTACAACCTCTAGTTTCTGCAAAATTGGTTCCAAAAATTTTACAGATGAGATTCTTAACGTTGACTTCGTATCTATGGCAAGTCATAAAAAAGCAAGTTTGAATCTGTAGAGGATCTCCAATGTATATAATACAAATTTACACTAAGTGCAAAATAAGAATCTTTTGAGCATATTTTTACATTAACTTTTTTTTCACTTCAGTGTGTGCACTAAATATTTACACTAAATCTTTTTAAATTATATAAATTACATAACCCAAAGATAGTGGTAAAGTTGGTCTTTCAAAGTTACACAAGAAGATTTCATGTTCTGATCAAATACAAGTTTCATTCAAGTGGTAGTAGTTTAAGAAATAATTCAAGCTATTTAGTTTTCATTCACGGTTATTTAGTTTTAATTTGCAAGTCAAAGTCTAAATATATCAATCAAGGTTATTTAATACGTTTGCCTAAATTTATATGATCCAATTCAATATATATAAATTTGTTTTTTGCCAAAAAGAAAAAAAAATGTCATAATATAAAAATGCATTTGTATTGTTTTTATTATTATAAAATAGTGAATAGTGTTTAGTGTAAGGTTTGGTGTAGCACTAAATTTAGTATAATTTGACAAGAATGCTATTGTACTAAAATAGTGTGATGGTTTAATGCACATTTAATATACACCCCTAAAAAATGTTAATTGAAGAACTTTTTATGTCCTTTTTACACTAAGATAGTGTAAAATGTACATTTAATATACACCCCTAAATATTCTCAACCATTCATTTTTAATTCCACCCCAACTACTCAAAAGGTCTATATAAATAAATATTTTCAACCATTCATTATCAACTCCACCCCTAAGTTATATTGTCAAAGGACAATATAACTTAGGGGTGGAATTGATAATGAATGGTTAGAATTATTTATTTACATTGTCCTTTGAGTTGTTGCGGTGTAATTAATAATGGATGATGGCACCATGTTGATGGTTATTATTTAGAATTTATCTCGTCGTTCAAAAGTTATAGTTCTTGAAGCCGTGTCATTTCGTTCAATTGTCATTATGAACCAACTAAAACTTGTATCTTTTGACCCCTTGGACCGATCTCGCTAGTAGCAAGCATTCATACTTTTTTGTGAAGCATACGATCATTGAGCTCATCATATCATATATATGATAAAATCCATTACAATCATTAAACACGTTTAAGCCAAGGTAATAGTATTTGAATTTTAAACACAATTAAATTCCTAATGATAATTCCCTATTATAAGTTAAGTTGTAATGGATGGTATGGTGAAATGTGAGTAGCAAAGTCAAGGGTATTAACGGCATCCGTCGGTTGAAATAGATGGAACCGATACCGATGGCACGGAGCCGTCGGTTATCCGACGCTCCATCGGCTTGGGGTGTGGGGTCGTGTGGGGTCCGCGAGTTGGAATAAGCCGTTAGTTTAAAATTTAATAACCAATTACATAGTCATTTAAAAAAAAAAAATTTGTTTTTTTTTTATTTCTTTAAAAACCCACTTTTTCACTATAAATAAACAGCACCTTTTACTCATTATTCACACTACAATTCACTACAATTTTAATATCTTTTACACATTCCACACATCACAATTCTCACTACTTCTAACATTTTCGTACACCTTCATTTCAAACACAAAAACACTAAAATTCATACACTACACCATGTCTAAATACAACAAATCCAAATTCAAACCAAATGAGCAACAAAATATTGAAAAAGATATGTGGCAAAATTTGTTAAACAATCCAATAACAAACCAACCCCCACCTACGGGATCGTTTGTGACACCCGGTCAAAAAGGGCTAAAATTAGGGGCCAATTTAAACTTTTAAATCACGTATTATATAAGTGTTAACGCTTAAGCATTCAAGTATTATATATGTATATGTATATATATAAACCGAAACGATTATTTAAATAATCGCGAATACACGAATCTAACAAAACGCATAAACCCAAAATAGAATTTGGTGAAAAACATTTTTTTTAATCAAGTATTATTATTGAGAATAATAATTACATACTCCGTTTGAAACTTAAATACATTTTAGATACAGAAAACCATCCGTACATTTTAAGTAAAACAAAGTTACAATTTTATACATCCGTAAAAACATTTTTATAAAACATTTCAACTAAAAACCTATACGATTCTATTTTTAGAAAATTATCATTTTAAAGTATTATACCGCATAACGATCGGGTACGCGAACACGGGTCGGGAAATACCCAACCACCTCAATAATTGAGGCCGGTTATATCAACCGACCTCAATTATTTATCACACACACACGCTCACATATCACTCTCGGTCTCTTCTCTTTCTCTCCTCTCGGTTTCAATTTTAAACAACAACAACATAAACAAAATCATCATCAACTTCATCCTTGTTCATCATCATCATTATCGTGATCATCATCATCATCGGATCATCATCGTCATCCTCAAGATCCCAATTTTTCATTGTAAGAATCACTCACCATTTTCTTTAATTTCTTGTTTAAAATACGTATTATAGCATGTAGTAACATTATACTAAGTTGTTGGTATGCGAAAATGGGTTTAAAACTGGATTTATATGATGATCGGAAGAACAGACTCGAACCAGACCTCGGAATACGGCGTATTCAAGGGAATACGGCGTATTCCCGCCCAGAAAACATTTTTTTCCCGCGCCTCTTCGGAATACGGCGTATTCAAGGGAATACGGCGTATTCCCCTTCAAAACCACTGAATACGGCGTATTCGGGTGAATACGGCGTATTCCCCACATCTTGAGCCCAATCAGACTGATTAGCCATCGAATACGGCGTATTCAAGGGAATACGGCGTATTCCCTTTTTAACCATTGAATACGGCGTATTCAAACCAATACGGCGGATTCCCCCGTCATATTTCATGATCCAACGGATCAATAAACTAGCCCTGCGAATTCTAGCTAAAACAGAACACATAAATTTTCGAAAACGTCGACGATTTAACAACTTAAAACAGGGTAGCTTCTCGATGAAAATTTTATTATAACAGATTGGGCTCAAATTCGCTCGGTCATTCAAAAACAACCCAATGATCAAAGCTAAGTACCTTAGCCTTGTCAGTTTTAGGCCATCCGGGGTCGTTTAGGGGCCGAAAATGGCAGATTACTGTTTTCATACTCATACCAAATTTTGTAAACTCAAACATAAACATTTAAACAATACATTGGATAATCCATTTACTCATTAGAATCTCGCGTGTTTAGGACTCTAAGGAATTTCAGAGATTGTCTATTCCACGTCGAATATATTCATTTGCTCGGATTGACTCAGGTGAGTCTCACGGCCCCATTTTCAATGTTTACATGTTTTAATAATTGGGGGAGATGCAACACAATTTGTTTTCGTGATCACTGTTATTCGGTTAGTTAATTTAGTATTAACTCAAGTTATCTGCATTGTTATTTAATTCGGTTAATCACATTGGTTACATTGCTCGGTTATCATTGTTGTCTTGATTTTCATTGTACGGTATATGCACGAGTGTTTTAATTCGGTAAAGTCCTCATCAGTGTATGATTCATTAACTTAATAAGGCGCGATTGCTAAAGGATAGTACTATCATGGGAGTGACGTCCCCGTCCGGGTTGCTAGCTACAACCAAGATTAAAAACGGGCACTTTAGTAATTGTCATGGGTGTGTCACCAAATCGGGAGGCAAAGATCGGGTTAGGCTTTGAATCATAGCTCAGTGCAATACAAGTGTCGGTTATATCATGGGTCGGAAACCTTAATAGGTTTATCATTGTTCGGTTATATTGTTTATCATGGTTCGGTTTATATTGTTAAATTATCGTCGGATAATCATGTTGATCACATTAATGTTTATTTAAACCTGTGAGATTCACCAGCTTTATAGCTGACCTTTTAGTGTTGTATTCTCAGGTGCTCATCAATATTAGGAATGGCCTACAGGATAAGCTACCTATCACGAGTCGCATGCATCCATTTAGACATGAAGATTTTCTTGCATTATATTTTGTATAATGGTTATGTATTAAAATCTTCTGAAATCATTTTGCGAACTCACTACTATGTTTTAAACTTATGACTTAAACTTTGTATTTCTTTTGGAAAACTAATGTAATGTAATGTGTTTCTAAAACGTCTCATTTAGAGTCGTTTGCTTGTACTTTGGTGTTTTGATATTTGATTAGTCATGCCCCAAAACAGTCGCTTCCGCAAAGCATGAAATTGGGGGTGTGACATCGTTCTTATAACACCCCTCACATTATATAGTTATTTAATACAATATATCGGAAGCGTCTGTCCAAATTAAAACTTTAATCAAACAACACATAAAAGTTCAACTAATTTAAAACACAATTTATCAATCTGGGTGTTATATAAAAACACGAACAACACGGATTTATAAAATCTAATATCAGAGTCACGCAACAAAGTCAAACATTCTTCAGCCCATTCCTTGCCCAGTCCAAAATCATCTCAAAACCTGCGAGGAGTAAATGGTGGGATTAGCACGAAGCTAAGTGAGTCAACCTGCCACTATCAGCACAACTCAGGATAACAATACTGATTATCACAAATGTCACTTAACACTGACACGACATCACTTGACACAATATCACTTGACACAACATCACTTGACACAATATCACTTGACACAATATCACTTGACACAATATCACTTGACACAACATCACTTGACACAACATCACTTGACACAATATCACTTGACACAACATCACTTAGAGGATCGGTGGTCCTTGTGACACCGCTCAGACCCGGGAGGTGCACCAAGCGACACTTACAACCAACTGCAGGCCAATACAGTGGTATTACCGATAACTGTCTGCTACCTTTAACCAACATAAGCTCCATTCACAACACATGTTTACAATTCCTATGTTGGCTAACCTGTAGCAACCCAGTCCAACAATTGTTGACCTCCGAATCACAGAATGCCCGAAGGCGACACATCACTTATTACACGTGTATATCACCAGTCAACAGTAACCAATCACAATCAACAATCACAATAACACTATGTTCACCTGTTGTAACCAATTATGTTACAACTAAATCACACTGAGAGTACGAGTCCACTCAACAATACCTCAACAGCAAGCTCAGAAGTCTAATATTACTGAGCCTTCTCTCCATCTGAGAATCACAACAAAATACACAAGTCAGTAACTTGGTATCAACAACGAACTCGTTATAATAATCAACACATGTTATAATCATATAACATATCACATTATCTCAATACACAATATATCATATCAATCATGATAATTAACACTTATGTCATCGCAATCATATTACAACTTATCTCAATTGTAACATCACACAATTATGTTATCTAGTTACAATATTTATTAAGTCACTTCACTCACTAGTCACCGCTAAAACACGAAAAGATTGTTTGAAATAGGGTTTATAACGAAATGCAATATTTCTGCGTTGGGTCATTTAGCCGCCGGCTAAAATGTTTGACCGCCGGCTAAACCCGATTCGTGACCTCCGGCCAAAACGGCCTCTTGACCACCGGCCAAACGGCTTGACCGCCGGCCACAGGCCACCGCCTCAATCCTGTTCTTCGTTTTCAGTTCGTAAAATAAATCAAAATCCGCAATTTCAACTATGTAACGAGTTTTAAAGTATCTCATATCACTATATAACATCATGTATCATCACATACCAATTCTTAAGTTTCAATTTCATCTAAACATCATTATATCAACTAATTGAATAAAAATTACTTTATAAGAAATTTAGAAAGATTACTCACAATTGCTTGTAATTGGTGAAGAGGATGATGATTATGATACAACCATTAGCATCCCAGCTTACGATTTCAATTTCTAAGTTTTTGTGTGTTTTTCTTAATTTGGGAATGAAGAAATGAATAAGGAATGAACTTTATATAAGAAACTTAAGTCGGTCCTCACTAACCGCCTTCAATTATACGGGTATAATTTAATACCCCTTCTCAATCTATTGTCTGGAACCCGAAAACCATTTGCGAGTCCAAACTTTTATTTTACCGACAACTTTATTAATTTAAATCACTTAATATTTTAGTAACCACAATAAGTCCTGAAACTTATTTCCTATTTAATTTCAATAAATTCGATAATATTATTTCCAACCACGTTAATATTATTTTAAAATCACAAAATAATATAAAACAACTAGGTCCGATTTACGGATGTTACAAATCTCTCCCCCTTAAAAGATTTCGTCCTCGAAATCTGATCACACTCCATTTGTCTAATGTAACATGATCACATACATCTTATCATACACTAGTCCTCAAGAGCAACTTACAACAATAATTTATTTATTTGAATTCTTTCCACATGCACATATCCCAATGTACATGTTTCTATCTTTCAACCTTGTATATATATATTGTACATTTATCCAACAATTTCTATAAAGCAATCATTTACCTGAATCCTCTATCCTCAATCAGATATATGTTTAAAACACATACTCACTTTAACAAATAGTCACATAATCACTTACAACCAGAAATTGGTAACGCACCAGAATCTTTAACAACTATAAGACTTATAATATTCGTATAACCAGAAATTAGCAATCTGCCAACATCTTTGACAACTTATCCTTTAACAACTAGAATAACAACAATTAACAACAGCTAACATCAGTGGTTATAAAACCACAATACACCTAATAACACAATACACTTAACAACACTGAAAATTAATTTCAGTTCACAACCAACCATCAACAACGTTCACATATCACTTCAACTATATGAAATCCTTTACCTAAAGTAATCCGGATTCATATCACCTTAATAAGCAAAGTAGAGGTCACACACAGTAGGTAAAACATCATCAAGAAGTACATTGTTAAATTAACACATGTACTGTCACACCGTAGTACCTACATTCAACCGACCTCTACATTAACTTATTTCACCTTAAATCACAATTTATTCTATCAGCAAAATACACATTTCTGTAATAAATGGAAATATAATCATCATTTCCAAATTTCAACTATTACTTTCACAACATATCACTTTTTATCAACTATATATATTTTATATATATTTATACACTTTCCTCGATTAATGGTATAACATTTCCAATTTCTATATTTAACCATTAATTTTATATTATCACATTCACCTTAATATGATTATCATCTATTTAGTTCTCTCCCCCTTAGGGTTCATGTTATCACTCTATTACATCCAAATTTCTTTCAACTATGGAGTTAATAATAGACTTGCACAAAGTTTATACCCAATTCAACTTTAACATAATTAAGTATAACAGGATATAATTGTCCTTCACCATGAAGTCACTATTTCAACACTCCTTACAATGCATTACGATCACCCAACATCAACAGTTTCAACACACACTAGTTGCACACACAATTTTAATTTAGACAATATCATTCACAGATACCTCGTTATTCCACACAAAGGTTCTTCCCTTTACACAAACTCAGTTTTCATAGCATCACCTAATTTAGGCGTATAACCCAATTACTCCCTGAGAACTTATATTACAATCAATTTCTAATAAGTTCAGTCTCATATTTACACTATTCACATGTTAAATAACTTAACACAATCACTCAATGTTTAATAGCCTTTAACAACTTTTCTTACTCATTTGAGTTAATAATAACCCAATTAACAATTTCAATACTGTTGACTATTTGTCAACTTCAACTTAATCAATAAATCAACAAATCACTTTGGTCACTTTTATCAATCTTAATTTAATCAACAAGTCAACAACTAGTTTGACCACTTTTCTCACTTTTAACTCACAACAAAACCAATCATATTCTTATAATTTCATAATATACACTAAACTCCTTATTCACTGTTGACTTTCAAAGTCAACATATCACTATTTTAATATATTAATACTATGTTTAATCTCAAACATAGATTTTCTATAACTATATTCAACAACAGTGGCCCACTCCACCATAATGGAACCACTACACCTTTCTCTAGTCAATTACCATTCAATGACATTCTAATAACTTATTTAACACACAATATAAGTTATTTACTCATATCACTGATCACATACCTATATATACCTCCTCTGGTAATTATCTCAAGTTTTAGATTTAATCTAATCACAAACTTCAAAACACTGCTCTCACTAGTTTTAATGACTCAATCTCCATACAGAGTCAGTAACTCAACTTGGCTTAATACAAGCCAACTAGTAATCCATTAGGATACTATATAACTCACTAATATGTAATCTACACCCATTAGTTACACAATCACATTTCAACAATTTCAAACAATTGCAAGTACCATACACACTTGCAAGTTTCACTTACTGATTATCATAATTTTCACTAATTAACCTTTACCCTGTAAATAACAGTTAATTTGTGTAATATAACTTGAAATTGTATCTCTCTCTCAATCACATTCACTTTCTTTGATACTCGGTAACCTCAATAAGTTCATGTGATACAACATAATATAACAACGGTGATCAGGCGTTGCTTGATTATGTTCTTCACATTTCCTTCTCAGGTTACTTCATATCATCGATCAACAAGGTGATTTCTTTCTCTTAAACACATACTACTTAAACCTTTGTTTAAAACAATTCTGAACACTCTACATGCATCATAACCACAGATACATACTAAATCATCTTATTGCATCAAGTTGTTTCACATACACCTATAACATCTTTAGTATGTATTTATTCACACTCAATTTCAATTAATTTCAACTTTTATATATACATTCACTTCACAACTGATTATTCAGTATTTCAACTTATTTGAAACTCCAAACACATGATAACATGTTCTCATTCTTTTCACACATATCACTTTGTCAAATAATAATGACACAATAATATCACGTGTAATTCCAAACACGTATTCCATGACAATTAATTGACTATAATATCAACTAAATCAATTTGCTCCAACACCCTTCAATTTCTAGAAGCATATAATTTCACATAATCAATTCACTATATACTAAAGTATTTCTCTTTATAGCTGTTCCCATATCAGCTAATCACTTTTAAATTTATTATCATCTTTTCACATATGATACAATATCAATTTAACCCTAATGCCCCATAATTCCACGTATAATATCAACTACATATATTTAATATCAACAATCAGTACAAAGTACAACACCAGGTACTAGGTACTTTATCACATTACTGGGCATTATCTCATGCCTCAAGTCACCTAACAACTATTCTCCTATTAATAACATTTGTTATTAATTCAACATTTCTAGATCATTCACTAGTTCACATCTTTTTGAATATTTTAGTCACACACAACCAGCTTCACTATTAGTGTTCTATTACAATCTTAAAACACTAATTTCTCAATAGAATCATCCTATTTATATCACTTACAATAAGTATTTAACAAATACTTTTCACAACCTGTTCAACATATATAAAGGTTTGTTAACTACCTTTATTTTCTTACTACATTAATATATCACTTCTTTATATATATCATAATTCAATCCACTATAATAATCACTGTCACACATCAACATCTAGTCACTTTTATCACTTTATAGCATAACTATTACCCAAGTTAAATGCTATCACTTTCAACTCTAACCTTGCCTAATCCAGGCACACATTACAGCAACGATACATTTTTTTTATTTAAATAATAGCACAACTCTCAACCTATTAATTGAGATGTATCACATCTCATTAATTTCACTATCTGGTGTCACATATATTCTGTTTATCACATATCAACAAAATTTCTAGCAAGATTTCCTAAGCACATCTTGCATTTATCACAGAAAATCACGCAACCGATTATATTTTATATCTATATAGTAGACACACTCAGATTCAGCAGTTTCACTATTAACAACCTGATCATCACTGTGCCTACACAACTTGACACATAGTTCACAATTCAAAGTTCCATCAGAACTACTCATATCATTGGATGATTCATTTAATACTTATATCATCATAACAGCAATTAACACTCATCACTGACTCATTACTAGGGAATCATATCAGTCTAACTCAATTTACTTTACTACTAATCACATCACAGCAATTAATCAATTCAAGCTTATTTAACTTCAACAAGCTTATCGAAAAGTACCTGTCACACTATGCCGACGAAGATCGAGGAACCATTGAGAATACCAGTCAATTACTCATGTTCCTCCGTCGCTGCAATCAAAACAACAACCTTGCATCTTGTTATAGGTTAGTACACTTTATATAATCAATTTCTCATACCACTACTAATCCCACACTTTAGAATGTTTGACTTAACACAAAATAGATTTGGGATTGAACACTTACCAATGTCCAATTCACCCAAACCTATGCTCTGATACCAACTTATAACACCCCTCACATTATATAGTTATTTAATACAATATATCGGAAGCGTCTGTCCAAATTAAAACTTTAATCAAACAACACATAAAAGTTCAACTAATTTAAAACACAATTTATCAATCTGGGTGTTATATAAAAACACGAACAACACGGATTTATAAAATCTAATATCAGAGTCATGCAACAAAGTCAAACATTCTTCAGCCCATTCCTTGCCCAGTCCAAAATCATCTCAAAACCTGCGAGGAGTAAATGGTGGGATTAGCACGAAGCTAAGTGAGTCAACCTGTCACTATCAGCACAACTCAGGATAACAATACTGATTATCACAAATGTCACTTAACACTGACACGACATCACTTGACACAATATCACTTGACACAACATCACTTGACACAATATCACTTGACACAACATCACTTGACACAATATCACTTGACACAATATCACTTGACACAACATCACTTAGAGGATCGGTGGTCCTTGTGACACCGCTCAGACCCGGGAGGTGCACCAAGCGACACTTACAACCAACTGCAGGCCAATACAGTGGTATTACCGATAACTGTCTGCTACCTTTAACCAACATAAGCTCCATTCACAACACATGTTCACAATTCCTATGTTGGCTAACCTGTAGCAACCCAGTCCAACAATTGTTGACCTCCAAATCACAGAATGCCCGAAGGCGACACATCACTTATTACACGTGTATATCACCAGTCAACAGTCACCAATCACAATCAACAATCACAATAACACTATGTTCACCTGTTGTAACCAATTATGTTACAACTAAATCACACTGAGAGTACGAGTCCACTCACCAATACCTCAGCAGCAAGCTCAGAAGTCTAATATTACTGAGCCTTCTCTCCATCTGAGAATCACAACAAAATACACAAGTCAGTAACTTGGTATCAACAACGAACTCGTTATAATAATCAACACATGTTATAATCATATAACATATCACATTATCTCAATACACAATATATCATATCAATCATGATAATTAACACTTATGTCATCGCAATCATATTACAACTTATCTCAATTGTAACATCACACAATTATGTTATCTAGTTACAATATTTATTAAGTCACTTCACTCACTAGTCACCGCTAAAACACGAAAAGATTGTTTGAAATAGGGTTTATAACGAAATGCAATATTTCTGCGTTGGGTCATTTAGCCGCCGGCTAAAATGTTTGACCGCCGGCTAAACCCGATTCGTGACCTCCGGCCAAAACGGCCTCTTGACCACCGGCCAAACGGCTTGACCGCCGGCCACAGGCCACCGCCTCAATCCTGTTCTTCGTTTTCAGTTCGTAAAATAAATCAAAATCCGCAATTTCAACTATGTAACGAGTTTTAAAGTATCCCATATCACTATATAACATCATGTATCATCACATACCAATTCCTAAGTTTCAATTTCATCTAAACATCATTATATCAACTAATTGAATAAAAATTACTTTATAAGAAATTTAGAAAGATTACTCAAAATTTCTTGTAATTGGTGAAGAGGATGATGATTATGTTACAACCATTAGCATCCCAGCTTACGATTTCAATTTCTAAGTTTTTGTGTGTTTTTCTTAATTTGGGAATGAAGAAATGAATAAGGAATGAACTTTATATAAGAAACTTAAGTCGGTCCTCACTAACCGCCTTCAATTATACGGGTATAATTTAATACCCCTTCTCAATCTATTGTCTGGAACCCGAAAACCATTTGCGAGTCCAAACTTTTATTTTACCGACAACTTTATTAATTTAAATCACTTAATATTTTAGTAACCACAATAAGTCCTGAAACTTATTTCCTATTTAATTTCAATAAATTCGACAATATTATTTCCAACCACGTTAATATTATTTTAAAATCACAAAATAATATAAAACAACTAGGTCCGATTTACGGATGTTACAAATCTCTCCCCCTTAAAAGATTTCGTCCTCGAAATCTGATCACACTCCATTTGTCTAATGTAACATGATCACATACATCTTATCATACACTAGTCCTCAAGAGCAACTTACAACAATAATTTATTTATTTGAATTCTTTCCACATGCACATATCCCAATGTACATGTTTCTATCTTTCAACCTTGTATATATATATATTGTACATTTATCCAACAATTTCTATAAAGCAATCATTTACCTGAATCCTCTATCCTCAATCAGATATATGTTTAAAACACATACTCACTTTAACAAATAGTCACATAATCACTTACAACCAGAAATTGGTAACGCACCAGAATCTTTAACAACTATAAGACTTATAATATTCGTATAACCAGAAATTAGCAATCTGCCAACATCTTTGACAACTTATCCTTTAACAACTAGAATAACAACAATTAACAACAGCTAACATCAGTGGTTATAAAACCACAATACACCTAATAACACAATACACTTAACAACACTGAAAATTAATTTCAGTTCACAACCAACAATCAACAACGTTCACATATCACTTCAACTATATGAAATCCTTTACCTAAAGTAATCCGGATTCATATCACCTTAATAAGCAAAGTAGAGGTCACACACAGTAGGTAAAACATCATCAAGAAGTACATTGTTAAATTAACACATGTACTGTCACACCGTAGTACCTACATTCAACCGACCTCTACATTAACTTATTTCACCTTAAATCACAATTTATTCTATCAGCAAAATACACATTTCTATAATAAATGGAAATATAATCATCATTTCCAAATTTCAACTATTACTTTCACAACATATCACTTTTTATCAACTATATATATTTTATATATATTTATACACTTTCCTCAATTAATGGTATAACATTTCCAATTTCTATATTTAACCATTAATTTTATATTATCACATTCACCTTAATATGATTATCATCTATTTAGTTCTCTCCCCCTTAGGGTTCATGTTATCACTCTATTACATCCAAATTTCTTTCAACTATGGAGTTAATAATAGACTTGCACAAAGTTTATACCCAATTCAACTTTAACATAATTAAGTATAACAGGATATAATTGTCCTTCACCATGAAGTCACTATTTCAACACTCCTTACAATGCATTACGATCACCCAACATCAACAGTTTCAACACACACTAGTTGCACACACAATTTTAATTTAGACAATATCATTCACAGATACCTCGTTATTCCACACAAAGGTTCTTCCCTTTACACAAACTCAGTTTTCATAGCATCACCTAATTTAGGCGTATAACCCAATTACTCCCTGAGAACTTATATTACAATCAATTTCTAATAAGTTCAGTCTCATATTTACACTATTCACATGTTAAATAACTTAACACAATCACTCAATGTTTAATAGCCTTTAACAACTTTTCTTACTCATTTGAGTTAATAATAACACAATTAACAATTTCAATACTGTTGACTATTTGTCAACTTCAACTTAATCAATAAATCAACAAATCACTTTGGTCACTTTTATCAATCTTAATTTAATCAACAAGTCAACAACTAGTTTGACCACTTTTCTCACTTTTAACTCACAACAAAACCAATCATATTCTTATAATTTCATAATATACACTAAACTCCTTATTCACTGTTGACTTTCAAAGTCAACATATCACTATTTTAATATATTAATACTATGTTTAATCTCAAACATAGATTTTCTATAACTATATTCAACAACAGTGGCCCACTCCACCATAATGGAACCACTACACCTTTCTCTAGTCAATTACCATTCAATGACATTCTAATAACTTATTTAACACACAATATAAGTTATTTACTCATATCACTGATCACATACCTATATATACCTCCTCTGGTAATTATCTCAAGTTTTAGATTTAATCTAATCACAAACTTCAAAACACTGCTCTCACTAGTTTTAATGACTCAATCACCATACAGAGTCAGTAACTCAACTTGGCTTAATACAAGCCAACTAGTAATCCATTAGGATACTATATAACTCACTAATATGTAATCTACACCCATTAGTTACACAATCACATTTCAACAATTTCAAACAATTGCAAGTACCATACACACTTGCAAGTTTCACTTACTGATTATCATAATTTTCACTAATTAACCTTTACCCTGTAAATAACAGTTAATTTGTGTAATATAACTTCAAATTGTATCTCTCTCTCAATCACATTCACTTTCTTTGATACTCGGTAACCTCAATAAGTTCATGTGATACAACATAATATAACAACGGTGATCAGGCGTTGCTTGATTATGTTCTTCACATTTCCTTCTCAGGTTACTTCATATCATCGATCAACAAGGTGATTTCTTTCTCTTAAACACATACTACTTAAACCTTTGTTTAAAACAATTCTGAACACTCTACATGCATCATAACCACAGATACATACTAAATCATCTTATTGCATCAAGTTGTTTCACATACACCTATAACATCTTTAGTATGTATTTATTCACACTCAATTTCAATTAATTTCAACTTTTATATATACATTCACTTCACAACTGATTATTCAGTATTTCAACTTATTTGAAACTCCAAACACATGATAACCTGTTCTCATTCTTTTCACACATATCACTTTGTCAAATAATAATGACACAATAATATCACGTGTAATTCCAAACACGTATTCCATGACAATTAATTGACTATAATATCAACTAAATCAATTTGCTCTAACACCCTTCAATTTCTAGAAGCATATAATTTCACATAATCAATTCACTATATACTAAAGTATTTCTCTTTATAGCTGTTCCCATATCAGCTAATCACTTTTAAATTTATTATCATCTTTTCACATATGATACAATATCAATTTAACCCTAATGCCCCATAATTCCACGTATAATATCAACTACATATATTTAATATCAACAATCAGTACAAAGTACAACACCAGGTACTAGGTACTTTATCACATTACTCGGCATTATCTCATGCCTCAAGTCACCTAACAACTATTCTCCTATTAATAACATTTGTTATTAATTCAACATTTCTAGATTGTTCACTAGTTCACATCTTTTTGAATATTTTAGTCACACACAACCAGCTTCACTATTAGTGTTCTATTACAATCTTAAAACACTAATTTCTCAATAGAATCATCCTATTTATATCACTTACAACAAGTATTTAACAAATACTTTTCACAACCTGTTCAACATATATAAAGGTTTGTTAACTACATTTATTTTCTTACTACATTAATATATCACTTCTTTATATATATCATAATTCAATCCACTATAATAATCACTGTCACACATCAACATCTAGTCACTTTTATCACTTTATAGCATAACTATTACCCAAGTTAAATGCTATCACTTTCAACTCTAACCTTGCCTAATCCAGGCACACATTACAGCAACGATACATTTTTTTTATTTAAATAACAGCACAACTCTCAACCTATTAATTGAGATGTATCACATCTCATTAATTTCACTATCTGGTGTCACATATATTCTATTTATCACATATCAACAAAATTTCTAGCAAGATTTCCTAAGCACATCTTGCATTTATCACAGAAAATCACGCAACCGATTATATTTTATATCTATATAGTAGACACACTCAGATTCAGCAGTTTCACTATTAACAACCTGATCATCACTGTGCCTACACAACTTGACACATAGTCCACAATTCAAAGTTCCATCAGAACTACTCATATCACTGGATGATTCATTTAATACTTATATCATCATAACAGCAATTAACAC